>ML256172.1:1039-27378 GCA_005239495.1 Nicotiana undulata | reverse complement strand
GGGACATCAGTACGAATGAAAATGTACTGGTATGTAAGGCAGAAAGTAGAACCATACATAGCTGATGTAAAAAGGGTAATAGAGATACCACCTGACACTGAAACTCTGATAGCCTCCATGGCTGACATCCGACCTCATAGTAATCAAATATGCATGGTATGCTCGTGTAATCGTATGTCGTGAATACATATATATTGATGCAAATGCATGACATACCCAACCAAATGCTATCAATGGCAGTCTCTCCCGGTAGCTAATCGATATCATATTGCCAACCTGTGGCTATCTGTACAATATATATAGTCTTTCGGGCAAATAGGCCCCTTACCTCCGATTATAGCTCGAAGTCCATGCATAATATGCCATGTATGATATGAACTTTGAATGCACATAATAGGCCATAACAAGAACTTAGCCAATCTTGGCTCATTGACACTCTTATTCTCATAATCTCATAATCACCTTCGTATCGCATACAAATGTCTCGTGGAACCTCATATGTTTTTTGAATAAGCTTGAAAACTTAACTCGACTTTTAGAAAGATAACTTACGTCTCAAGATGTTCATAAAAAGCTTAAGGTGCTTCACTTAGTCCTTATACATGATTTCTTGATAATTAGTAAAAGAAAGTATTTCAAAAATCAAGTGTTCTAGTAGTTTAAGCATAAAAATTATATTTGAATTTTTGGAAATCGACATATCACTTTAGAGATTTTAAAATACACTTTAACAAGGAAGAAGGACTGATCGCAAATATTAAATGCCTTTATTTCTAAGTCACACAACCCAAAAACGAATAAGAATTCATATATATGGACATATAGTTAAGAAAGCCGACAAAATGACATATATAGATGTTGAATACCCTATTTAACCGAACGAGTGGAATATCAACCTAATAGCATCATGAAAATACTTCAGCTACGATCCCAATTCCTTTCACAGAAGGACTTTCTAGCAACATAATAGTAAAATATCACATTTGGCGTCTTAGGAATTTCCCAGAATTCGTGCTAAGAGGAAGGACGGAGCTTAGCCATAACATACCTTTCCAACGAACGTCTGAATGCCTGTAGTTCCTTCACAAAAGGTGTTCCTTATGTCATAAGCTTCACAAAAACTATATATATGCAGCTTATATGCACCTATAAACAGTTCATAATTGAGTTTAAATCGGCAGATTTGCCATATGACTCTAACTTGACGAAAGGTTCGTAGAACTTTGTAAAAACGATCATAAAAGAGTCCCAAGATGATTACCTTGGAAAACCAAGTATAAATCCTGAAGAACCAGCAAGAACAACAAATTCCTATCTTCCAAAAATAACTCCAAACACAGCTAATAGAAGGGGAAACGATTGCAAAGCGTAGAGATTGCGTTTCTAGGCACGGGGGCAAACCTTAACGATAGAAATCATTAAAAACGCACCTGAATCAACTCAGGAACACCATGGGACCTTCTCTTCAGCTTTCTCATTGTTTTGGGACTAAAATGAAATGTTTTAAAAGTCGAATTTGCCGACTTATACCACTTGTTTGACCCTACCCGGTTTGCGACCCGGTTTCATCCCGGACAGTCCGCGATAAAACAGTCATAACATTTTACTCCGATGTCAGTTTGATGTGAGATTTGTTTTGGTTGAAAACTATATTCGTAGACCTTCGATTCGGTTGGTTCTGGGTCCCAAAACGCTTTATATATTGGGAGAAATGATCTGATACATTTGCACCAAAGTTTAGAAAGTTTATTAGAGAAATTTACGATAACTTTTGCCGACCATTATTTCGCAACTTGCTTGACTCCAAAACTTAACTTGTGACTAGTGTGATATTATAATACCTCATAAAACATTATTCTGAGAATATTAGACACTTTTAGTCTTATCCCACAGGTGCAAGTTAACTTAAACCTTCCGAACGCGCGGGGTGCTACCCGAGCCATTTCTTTAATCACGAGCATTTTTTTAAGGGATTACTTTTACCTAAAGCTTTAGTTTAGTTCCTTGATATTACCACACATTTTCAGTCTTATTCTCTCAATGTGCTATACCCAATCATATATACCTAATATAACCACGCCATTTTACTTATATTACGTAAGAGAAGAGAAAAAAACACATAGGGTATCACAAGTACAACCATTTAATGTCATAGTACGGACTTGTAATTAGCTGCAGACTTGGCCGCCTTCGCCCACGTGCTGCTTGCTTGTGACACTCACTGATCTGCATTGCCTCGAGTTCGATCATAGAGAACACTCGAGGTCGGGCCTCGAGCTGTACCCCTCCCCTTATTCGGATAAGCTACGTGATGCCCTAAAAAATGTAAAATTGGTCCTTCCGATTTTTGTCATATACAGATAGTCCCTGCGTTTCTTAGAGTGGAATGACAAGAAACGATCTCGAATGATTTCTCCTTCGGTATTTCTACCATGACGTCAGCTCGCCAGAGCATTTTATGGCCTCCTTCAAAGGCTGCGAGGGTCGCTGTCAGCATGATCACCGAGAAACCCACGATCCGTTAATGGTTCAACTTTTCTGATCCTCGAGCGTTGCCCACATGACCTCTATAAATACCACATTCACACGCCATCCATACTTTCACAACCATCTTTAAGTTTTTAGAGCCATCTTCCAACTTCTATTGCGTTCACCTCCCTTCAGTGCTTATTTCTCCGTCTTTTTTCTCAGAAACTTCGTACAGTCATGGAAAAAACCTCCAAGATGGTCCCTCAAAAAGAGGGAACCTCTTCCCCGGCACGCCTGGCCAAGAGCAAGGCAAGAAATCCACTGAGCATCGATCAATGTATCCCTGGTGATTTCGAAACAATTTTTGACCTTACCATCGATAGACCTCCCAACACACTGGGTCGATGCGAGCCCATGTCTAGGTACATTAGTATTATACCCAAAGTGGAGAATGTGAAAGACGATTGTTGCTGGGAGGAAACAATGAAAGTTGAGATCCCCAAAGCTAAGGAAAATATAACCACCTAAAAAGTCGGCTTCCTAAGCGTCTACACATACCCTTTTACCTTCGGGCATGTAGACTCCTCTTCATTTTCATCGATAGACTCGGTAATACTCGACTTTTGCCATTGATACCGAGTGACACTTGGTCAAATATATCCTTCCTTCTGGAGGATCATATATATGCTCCGATATTTTTCCAATCGGGTCGAGGGAATGACCTTCACCCTCGACCATTTGATACGATTGTATAGCCCCCCGCCTCTTTCGAGGGTGCTTAACTAAGCTGTATCATCGGTCCGCGAAGCCGTTCTTTGCGAGTATCGATGAAGACAAAGACCGGGGGTGGATGAGACAGTTTGTTAGAGTGAAGACCTCAGACGTTATTCCAGCCGATTGGATGCCATTCCCAGAGGAATGGAACATGAGGCGTAAGTATCACTGCCTCAAACACATCCTATTCTCCCTTTTCCTTCTTTTGTATCGATCCACTTTTGATGATGCAGTCACCCTTTGGTTCCCTGGTGTGGTCCCGGACCTCTCGAGATGGATTAGACGTTTGGCCTCCGTCTTTCCATATGGCAACCGTTCTTGGCGGGATCTGGCTAAAATGCGGTGGCAGGCCAAGAATCACAGTAAGCCCCCCACGTGATCGTTGTAGATTCCCACGTAAGTGTTCTTTTGCAGTGGTGAGATTAACATTTCTTGCTTGTGTAAGACTTGGGGACAACTGTTCAATGAGGCCTCCCCCGCTCGGTGAAGCAGATACTTCGAAACTCGAGAAGGGTAAGAAGAGGAAGAAGAGGACTCCGAATGACTCTCCAAAGCCAAAGAAAACCAAAGTCTGCAGGCCTAGGACCGATGCCACGGTCTTAACTTCAGCTGTTGCGGTGAGTTTGCGTGCTGCAAATGCAAATGATGGCCGTGATGATCGCCTTTTAGCACAAAGGGCAGGGCAGAATGCTTGTACTCAAAAAGTCGTTGGGCAGGGGGCCTCCGAGTCTGAGGTGGCTGATTTGGACCGACCTCGAGGATAGGGAAACACCAGGGAAGGTACAGCCCCTGAGCTCCAGACCGATCACGATACAGTTCATGTTAGCGAGTCCTTATCTGCCAAGTCCAGAGAGCTTGGGTCCGAAGTATTTCGGGACCGAGCGGATACTTCGACGGAGATCAACATTGTCAGCGACCTCGATTTGGGCCCCTTATTTTCCCCAAGGGAGATAGGGGATGCGCTGAACAGGGGTGTTGCTGATGTGGGTGTCTCTCAGGGTGAGATCGACACATTCAAATACTTCTTCGCCGGCCTTGAGGAAGACATCTACCTTGATGCCCCCGATGCCCTCGAGGAAACAGGAAAGCTTCAAAA
This sequence comes from Nicotiana undulata, assembly GCA_005239495.1. Classification (NCBI taxonomy): domain Eukaryota; kingdom Viridiplantae; phylum Streptophyta; class Magnoliopsida; order Solanales; family Solanaceae; genus Nicotiana; species Nicotiana undulata. The sequence goes on along the minus strand of ML256172.1, from coordinate 23,039 downwards.
GTAGGTAATCACCTCAGACACATCGAAGTTGAATGTGTAAAACACTTCCTCCTCCCGAAAGGATGATAAGCTGAATGAGCTCAGGTCCAATTTAGAGGGAGTGTACTAGGAGCGGACTAGCTTCGCCGAGAAGGTAACATGACATATGAGTTCGTTTCCTTATTCTCGCACGTTGGCGCTTTAATAACTCGGTCCGTTTTGCATATCGAACAAAAGAACACCCTGGTGAGGCAACTTTGAGAAGAGGTTGTGGCCAAATATGCGTAGATCCTTGAGCTCAAAAAGCGGAACGACGTCGCGGCCTCGGAGAGGGACCTTTTGCGGGAAGAGTTTACCTCGACCCGGAATCTTTTTCGGAGTGCTTAGGATGAGGTTATTTTGCTATCTAAGGCCAAAGCTGAGTTCGATGGTCACGTTGCCTCATACAAAAGAGATGCAGTTGCTGCTAATAATCGGGATAGGCAAATATCTGAAAAGGCGAGGCTCAAACTGACTCGGGCCATTGCTTATGCCTGTTTACAAGCTAGGAGGCAGGCCTTCGAGGAAGCAAGCACCAATGGCACCAATCTCTCTGACGAGATCGAGAAGGCTTGGATTGAAGAGGAAGGATCAGTATTATCCACTTCCTCGAGCGAAGTCTCTGATAACGATTCTGGCAGCAGCTCAGCAAATGGTGAAGGCGAGGAGTAGGCTTGTTTTACTAATTTTGCATTCCTCTTTCCCCCTTGTGCATTGGATCCTAGGAGTGGCTTTGTGAAGATATATCCTTCATAAATATATATTTATGAATACAACGAGGGTTTTTCACCTCTTAATTCCCTCCACGCAGAGACATTCCTTCAGATTTTGACGTTGGCCCATTTAGAGCCCATTCTCAGAATAATAAAGCCCTTAAGATCGGGTACCATCTCGGGCTAGACCGATATGCGGGTCTCCAACAGCTCTCTTTAGAACCTGCGCTGGCAGATACCCCTGAGATTGGGCACCATCTCGAGGTTGGACCGATAATTCCTTTAGAAAACTGTATAAGTAATGACGAAGATCCTCGAGGCCGGGGACCATCTCGAGGCCATGTTAATATTGACGTCACTCGAGAGCCCATTATAACAATAACAATTCCTGAGGTCGGGCATCATTTCTGGGAGGGATTGATGTAGCCGGCCCCTCAGGGCTTATTACGATAATAGGAATCCTCGAGATTGGGTACCATCTCGGGACCAGGTTGGCAGCTCCGTTAGAATCCTTTATTATAATAACAAAACCTTCTCGAGACTGGGCACAGTCCGAGTTTGGTTAGGATTAAATAATTCCCTAGAGTCCATATATATATAACAGCCGAGATCCTCAGGATTGAGAATCATCTCAAGATTAAGGTGGGTTCGGTGGCTCCTTAGAATCCTCAGTTTTGATAGTTGAGGCCCTCAAGATAGGGTATCATCTCAAGGTCGAATCGTCATGGAGACCTCGAGACTTTGGGCAATGTCGTTCATGTGACATGGCCCGTGGGGTGGTCGTGGTGGTCCCACCGGTTCGCTTCCCCAGAAGTAGGTGAATAGTCGCCGCTCGCCCTGTAAATACATTTTCTTCCTTTGTTGGAAGACTTTGCTACTTTAGGCGATTATATCCTTTACAGAGTCCTTTGCTTTTTCACCAATTCTTTCTTTATTTTAATTCAAAGCTTTTCTCCTTATTTCCCCCTCTTTGTGCCAGAGTATTTATGGCCATTATGCCAAAATCCGCTCTCCAGGAGGAGGAGAGTTTCGTCTTTGCTTCTTGCCCGATCGGTGGTACCTCGCCGGTGTCAGCGAGCGAACCTCGGACCTCGAGTCCGTGAGGAGAAGTTGCGGATGAGGAGAAAGGGTGGTGCTGCAGGTATCACGACCCATGCAGAGGGATTCTTGAACGTATGCATGTACCCTTTTACGTTAGGCCCCCTTGACAGAGTTGTGCTCGACCTCTGTAGGAGGTATCGGGTTACCCTACCGCAGGTTCACCCGTCTTCTTCAAGGATAGCGTTGATGATGAGGTTCTTTGCCGAGAAGGTCGGGCTCGTGTTCACCCTTAGTCATCTCATCAGATTATACCGACCCTGACACTTTCGGGGTTTGATCACTTTCCGATGTTGATCCACTCGGCCCCTCGTCGCTAGCGATGAAGAGGAAAGGGATCGTGGGTGGATGAATCGATTTGTCCGAGTGTAGAGTGCTGATATTGTCCCGAAGGAGTTCATGCCCTTTCCTAAGAAATGGAATTTCACACGTAAGTGGAACACTCGTGCATTAATCATTTCGTTTATAGCGAAGGCAGATTTTTTAATGGTGTCTTCTCTTTCCTTTGGCATCAACTCCGTGGATGCCATTCGAGATCCTCGACTTGGTGGACTGGATCTGAAGATTGGCGGCATGCTCGACTTACGATAAAAGTAAGTGGAGATACCTGATGGAGGGTGGATGGGAGGCCTCAAACATAAAAAATGAGGGCAAACGGAAGCAGTCCTCAATGTGTGAGGGGGCCTTTATAGAAGCGAGGTCAACCCAGAGGCGTAAAAGCGATGAAGTTGAGCTTTTTAGGTACTTCGAGGGGGAAGGATTTGTTGTCTCCACTTTCTTCTCCCATTGAAGGTACTTCAAGGGATGTTTGGGGCCAAGGGCCATATGATGGGAGCGGGCCCCCTAAAGATGGTGTCCCTTCTTTGGATGGTTCGAAGGGCTGAAGAAGCTAGGCCAGGAGACGTTCGATCGGCCTTTGAGGAGGCCCAACGGTTTTGTTCTGTGGTGAGTTTTGATGATTCATCAACCTTCTAGCTTCATTTTTCATTTTTTAACTAGAGCTTGTCCCTCGTAGGCCTTTGATAAGCTCAAATCCAAGTTTCGGAAAGCCTTGGATGGGGAGGAATCCCTTAGGATTCTCCGTGATAAACATGCTAAGGAATTGATACACCTTCGGTACAAGGTGAGCCGAAGTCGGGATTACGAAGGTCTCCTTGAGAGACATGTGACTCTCTATTCGATGGCGCGCACATGTTTTCTCTCGCCCTCGAGGGTTAATATTTTGGTATTGCAGCTGTAGAGAAAGGCAGAGAACCTGGAATGTCTTTTGGGCAGAGTCGGTCAGGCCGAGCGTGAGTGCAATGTGCTAAGGGCTCAAATAGATGCCCACGATGCGACCAAGAAAAACGCTTTAGCCAAGGCTTCATCCCTCAAAGTGCACCTCCTGAACGCTCGTGAAGATAGCTGGGTTCAGGCGAACAAGATCAAAAAGCTCGAGGCTGATCTTTTGCAAATGAAAGTCGAAGTTGTTGATGCTTGTACCGAAGCTCAAGAGGCTTGATCAAAGGCCGACAAAAAAGTGGTTGTTTACTTAAAAGATAATGCCGGTGCTCGGGATAAGCTGAGAGGGGTTTCTAGTCGTGAAAGCAGGAGAATAGACTATGCTCGATGTAGATCTCGAAGGGAAACCCTTGAGGAGATCCATGTTAGGGGCTTCGATCTCTCGGAAGAGATAGAACAGGATAGGGCGGATGAATACGACACCAAATTCCTTGTGTACGATTCCGAGGATAATGAAGAAGAGGCCGATAAAGCCACAGTACCCGGGGGGAAGTAGGCTAGGCTTTCTCTTGTTCTGTTTTGTGCAAGGCTCTCTGCGGGAGCACTTGTGAATGTATATTTGTAACATATGTATATATAAAAAATCTTCTGATTCTTTCAAATTGCTTGCATCTATTTTTTCTTCTCTTTGAATTTTGATCGTCGAAAGCAAGTCCGACGATCTTGTCAAAAAACCCTTAGGTTTACAGATTGATCTTGAGGCCTGTTAAGCTGGCGTTTAAGCTCTTAAGCATGGGGTCGATATGACTTTCAGTCGGCCCGAAGGCTTTTGATACTGTCCCGTAGGATCCAATGTGTTAGCCCTTAGGCATTTTCCCTTTAGTATGGTCGATATGAAGTTTTTGGGTCGATAAGAACTTTCAGTCGGCCTGGAGGCTTTTGATACTGGCCCGTAGGCTCCGATGTGTTTTCCCTTAGGCATGATAGTTAATCTTTTAGGGCTTAGTCCTCGAGTCGGGTTACGGATCGAGCTCATCGACCCTTAGGTTTTGTAGAATTAGCCCTGAGGCTTTTTAAGCTGGCATCAAGGATCTCACGCGTTGGGTCGATATGACCTTTAGTATGGCTGCACTTTCGCTCGTTAAAGAGTTATTTGAAGTTTTTGTGTTCGTCCGACTCTTCGACGGTCCAAAAAGAACTTCGATTATGAGTCGTTGTATGATGATGAATGAGCACCTCGGAGGTTTTTCCCTATGGCTGAATTATTTCGAGCCTTTTTGTTCTTTGGAGCTGACATGAAAATGATCGAAGCTATTTTTCTTGTGCCGAGGGTAGCATGTTTTAACCGGTTATTTCCGAAATAATTTCGAAGGATTTTGATTTTATGGCGAGGGCCGGGCGTCCCCGAGTCGCGTTATTTTGGCCTGAGCCTATCGACCGGAGTCGTTTATGTTTGGCTGGAGCCTTGAGTCCCCGAGTGAGGTATCTTCGGAATCTATATTCGAGGGTATGCCTTTTTAGGGGTCTTACAAATTCGAATATATAGCCTTGGCTTTAAACTCAGGATAGTGCCTTTTACAAGGTCGTATGATTTGGACATGCCTTACGCGAGGTCTTACAGTTTTTGGTCATGCCCGTAGGACTTACAGCTTTGATCATATCCAAGGTCACCCTCTTGGAATCTTACGGCCTCAATCTTTAATAAATCGATGGGGCGACAGTCGACGACAGTCCCCGAGAGATCGAGGGTTTTTTGGCCCTGGGCCTTTTCTTGTGAAAATAAGAACTTCTTTGAACCGCAAAGTGTCTTGGTAGCAAAAGGTACTCCCTTGATTATTTGGTACAAGTATACATGTTTTCACCGTCAAGGGTTCGACTATTCTATGCGGACACGGTTCATTTGACCGTTTGGCCCGATACATCATTTTCCTATCGAAACCCTCTTTGGCTTATTATGGTTTTTCCGAGGAGGCGTCCTCCTGGGGGGATACCCCCCCAGTATTCGAGGTTGATTGGAGAGAAGCCTTGAATACTTGTATAGGTTTTCCTTAGGTAGCACATAGATGTTGACTCGCTAAAAACCTTTGCCGGTAAAACCCTTTTTGGGATGAAATCTGATCGAAGGAAAAGAGAACAACGCATGCTTTAAAACCTAAGGTCTTCAGATCGGAGGGTGTTTTGATTTCCTTTTATCGGACACCTGCATATAGGTTAGTATAAAAAGTTAACAAAAAAGGGGGAGATAGTCGTACCTTAGTAGCGGTGACGTTCCAGACTCGATGGTATGGTGAACTTAGTCTGCTCTTGCTTGTTCTAAGGGCGCGGTATGATCCTTAACTCAAATCTTAGGGTGCAGCCTAGGAAATAGCTCGTGACTGCTACTTAGCTATTTTCTTATCCTTCGGTTTCTTCGACATAGAAAGTGTCGCTGCTCGTACAACATCGTATACCGCGAACATCTCCCGTGCTGCATGTTGCTCCCCGTATACCGTTCTTATTCCCTCCTTAGTTTGAAATTTGATCATTTGGTGGAGGGTCGATGGTACCGCTCTCATGCAGTGTATCCACGGACTCCCGAGCAAGGCATTATACCTCATGTCTCCATCGATGACGTGAAACTTGGCATTTTGAGTTGTTCCGGCCATGTTGACTGGGAGGATGATTTCCCCTTTTGTTGTCTTGATCGCCATGTTGAATCCATTGAGGACTCGAGAGCCGAGCTCGATCTGGTCAAGCATGTCGATCTGATCGACCACCCTCGACCTGATTATGTTGGCCGAGCTACCTGGATCCACGAGTACACGTTTATTTTGAAACATATTTATGAGGAAAGAAGTTACCAGTGCATTGTTATGAGGTTGAGACAGGGCCTTGAGGTCCTCGTTGCTGAATGTGAGGGCGTCCTCGGGTATGTAACCTCGAGTTCGCTTCTCCCTGGCGATGGATATTGTTGTTCGTCTGAAGATGGGCTCCTGCGGGGTGTCAATCCCTTCCATGATCATGTGGATTACATGATGCGGCTCTTCTATTATGTTTTTCCTATTAGCCTCTTTCTCGGAGTTGATTTTAGCCCAGTCATTGAGGAACTCTCTGAGGTGCCCTTTGCTGAGTAGTCGGGCTACTTCCTCCCGGAGTTGTCTACAATCCTCGTTCCTGTGACCGCGTGTGCCATGAAATCCGCACACCAAGTTATGGTTTCTCTGTGATGGGTACGATAGTATGGGCTTCGGCCACCTAGTGTCCTTGATTTTACCTACATCTGACAGGATATCTCAAACATCAACATTGAAGTTATTCTCCGATGGTCGAGGGGCCTCTATTGGTCCCACATGTCTGTTGAAATCGACTCGGTTCACGAGTCCCTGAGGGTTCTATCCTCGATCTATCCTTCGACCGCTCCGAGGTACGTTGCGCCTCGGGGCGTTCCTTCGGTCTTCAATGTATGGCTGGTGCCTATCCTTGTTAGGCCTTGGTTCTTTTGCCAAGATCCTGCTAGGATATACCGAGCCTGAAGGGGTCTCTTTATTGGTCATCCTCGACCCTAATCTTCCACTGGTATCAGTTGTGGACATCCGCCCCGGTGACGATGGGATATTGAAATAATTTCTACTTCAGCTTTTTCGAAGTGAGACACAAATCCTATCCTTGGGTGAAGGCATGTATTTCCCAGTCGTCGGAGACCAGTGGCAACTCCATACGCTCCATTTGGAAGTGAGACACAAATTCCCGCAACATTTCACTCTCTCTCTCTATTTGATTTTGAAGACGTCGGATTTTCTAGTCGCGACCTTGATGGCGCCAGCATGCGCCTTTATGAAAGATTCTGCGAGCATGGCAAACGAGTCTATCGAATTAGGGGTTAGGTTGTGATACCACATCATGTCCCCCTTTGACAGTGTTTCTCCAAACTTTTTCAACATGATGGATTTAATCTCGTCCTTCTTTAAGTCATTCCCCTTCATGTCACAAGTGTAAGCAGTGATGTGCTCGTTGGGGTCCGAGGTCCCGTTGTATTTCGGGAGATCGGGCATTCCGAATTTCTTTGGGGCTTCGGGTTCGCTCTTGATGGGAATGGCCTTTGTATGAACTTCTTTGAATCTACACCTTTCAGAACATGGGATGCACTAGGGATCTGGTCTACCCTTGTGTTGTAGGTTTCCACCTTTTTATCATTGGCTTCTATTTTCTTTTCGCCTGATTCGATTCTCTTTGTGAGGTTGTCGAGCATTTTCATAATAGCTGGGTCGGCTACTGAGTCGTTGTCGCTCGACTTTTCTGGTACCGTTTCAACTCGAGGAGTCGTTCCCAGTGCTACTATACTTGGAGCTTTTTGGTGGCTTTGCAACTGAGCATCGCCAACTGTCGTTCCTGCAACATTTCAAAAATAACGTGAAGGCTAGCCTGCCTCTCTTCTCGGGCTGGGGTGTTCTGAACCTCCTTTTTATTTTCCTGACGTATAACCCTGTCAGTGCGAGAACTAATATCGACGTGTTGGGCGTTGCGCGAGCCCACATCCACTAGGTTTGGGTTTGGTGCGTCCTCAGGGTTCAGCGGTGGTACACCAGCGCATGGAACAGCTACGCCAGGAAAAAGAATTATGTTGATAGGAAGGTTTGTGATGTGTCTTTCATGGAGGGTGAGAAGGTTCTTCTCCGAGTATAGCCTATGAAGTACGTGACAAGATTCAGGAAGAAAGGCAAGTTGAGCCCGAGTTGTATTGTCCCATTTGAGATCTTGAAGAGTTGAGGAGGTTGCTTATAAGCTCACATTGCCTCCCAACCTAGTAGGGGTACATCCGAAATTTCGTGTTTCTATTCTTCGGAAGTACCATGAAGATAAGTCACATGTTTTAGACTTTTGCACAGTGCAGCTTGATGAGGATTTTACTTATGAGGAAGAGCTGGTAGCTATTCTAGATCGGCAAGTTCAAAAGTTTAGATCTAAGGATATTCCTTCTATGAAAGTGCATTGGAGAGGTAGCCGATTGAGGAGGCTTCTTGGGAGACTTAGTCCGACACGAGGAGTAGATATCCACATCTTTTTACGATTCTAGGTACATTTCTATGTCCACTCAAGGACGAGCATTTCTTTAAGAGGCGGAGAATGTAACGACTTGATAGGTCATTTTGAGTTCTAGCTCCTCATTTCATGATTTGAGACCTTTCATAACACTATTTGATGATTCGTTACTTGTGTGGATACTCTTTCTTGATTTCTGATAAGTTTAAATGTGATTTTTCTAAGAAAACTTGATTTTTGAACTTGAAAATAGTTAGAGCTTACTACGGTCAACATTGTTGCTAAATCACCTCGGATCGGCATTTTATCAATTCTGGTAGGTTCGTATGATGATTTTGGACTTGTATGCATGCTGGGTTGGGGTACCAAGTAACCCGAGGCCGTTTCAATGCTTAATGTGAAAAGTTGGAATTTGAACTTTTGAATTCTTTGAGTTTTGAAAAGTTGCAGATGATGCAGACGTCGCAATTTTGATTGTCTGCTTTAAAATGCGAGCTTCGCATTTGCAATACTCGGAGGAGAAGGGGAAATTTCACATTTTTGAGGATTTCTATATTTGCATTGTCGAAGCTTTTGTTGCATTAGTGACTGTCGCAATTGAGATACTTGTCGCAATCGCGAGATCTGAGGCTCAGGGGCTAGATCACATTTGCGACTAGTTGTTCGCTTTTGTGAATATCACAATTGTGACAAAGAATATGGTTACCATCGAGAATAAGTGTCCACTACCTTGCATTGATAATTTGTTTGATAAACTTTAGGGTTCAAAAGTGATCTCCAAAATTGAGCTAAGATAGGGGTACCTTTAGTTGAATATTAGGTCTTCGAACATTCCTAACATTCCTAGGAATTTGGGATGAGAAATGCCCCAAAAACATTCATGAATTTGATGAACAATGCATTCCAGTCTTATTTGGATTCATTTGTCATTATGTTCATTGATGACATCCTGGTGTATTCTCATTGTAGAGAGGAGAACGAGCAACATTTGTGGATGGAGCTCCAGGTTCTTAAGGAGAAGAAGTTATATTCCAGGTTATGTAAGTATGATATCTAGTTTGATCAACCTGGACCCACTGCTCTGGGGTACGGGCCACGAGAGTTTGTGCTCCTACCCCAGCTTGAGATGTGGGTGGTACAAGTGGGATCAACCCCGCCTGAGCTAGGGTCCTGAACATGCTCATGAACTGTGCGAGGTGTCCTGAAGTGCGGGGGCGACAATAGGTGTCTCGGGTGTCTGACCCCCGACTGAAGCTTTTAGTGGCTCCTCTGTCACAGCTCAGGTAGGTGCTCTGGTTGCACTCGGTGCCCGTCCTCGACCTTTGCCCCAGCCCTGGTCTCTCGCGGCTATAGCAGGAGGCGTGGGTGTCTGATCGTCGGATCCTGCGGTGCGTGTCCTCACCATCTGTGTGAGAATAGAAGGTCAAAGATTTAGTTTTCGAAATCAACGAATTCACACGATAAGGAATCAAAGAAGTCAATTTTTCCTAACAGTTCCATAGCCTCTCAAAGATAAGTACATACGTCTCCGTACCAATCCGCAAGACTCTACTAAAACGGCTTATGATTTGTAATACCTACAAACCTAGAGCTCTGATACCAACTTGTCACGACCCCAATCCCTCAAAAGATGTCGTGATGGCACCTAGTATCTATAACTAGGTAAGCCTAATAAATAACAACCACTGAACAAATATGTAAATGCATGATACTGAAACACAACTAAATAATAGATAAAACCATATGTAAATAGAATCTCACAATGTCACACCCAGTCAGTATCAACAGAGGCATAGTATGTGTACACGACAACGGTGCCCAATCAATATCAAACCTAACTCCAGTAGAGTAGTGCTGAGGCTAGGTCTACCTACTAGGATATAAAATAGACAGTATAAAATTAAATAGGGATAGAAAATGGGAAGTATTAAAGCAACTAATATGGAACAAGATGATAGCATAATCTAAACCCGGGAAAATCAATAGTAGAAATAGCATGAAAGGAGTAGCTAAAGTGATATAAAGATCATGTACAGACCACCACTACTATAATGATATCGAATGGAGAAACAACAAATATTCCTTCCATAACACTTTGCAACATGAAATAACAGTAAGAAACACAATGATGTACCGCCTCGTGTACAATGAAATCAAACTGAGGTGTCGCCTCATAAAATCAAGAATAACAACAAGGTATCGCCTCGTGTTCACATTTCTCAGATTTAAATCACAACTCTTCCTTATGCAGTCGCGTGAGCCTTACATTTGAAAATAGGTTTTGAAAAATAGCTACACACACTTTAGCTCGCCTTATGACACCGCGTGCCTTCACATAGATCCCCTACAAGCAACACGCACATAAGTCCCACTTTATACTGCCGCATGCACATCAACCCAAGCTTTGTACTGCCGCTGCGCATCAACATCATTTCACAATAACAACATCGCACTACAAGTGCCCACATATCACAACTTTCCAACAATAGCAATATCAATATTTTCACAATAATAGTCCATGGCTCCAACATAACGTATACAATAATATAAACTACAATAATCGATGGAAGATGCTCAATATGATAGATATTTCAACAATAACCAACATCGTCTCAATGTATTAATAACTTCCATAACCTCAACACAAATAACTCAACAATGAGAAGAAAAACGTGTAACCACAATATAAGATAAGTCTAACTAACAATGAAGGAAACAATTTTCAATAATGAGTATCAAGTAATGAAAATCAACAAGTAAAGGGCAACATGAACAATTATACAACGGTGATATTAACAATGAAGAGATATCACGTGCCAATAAAGGGACAAGTTCAACTAAAGCATGTAACCAATTTAGCAAGTAAGATGTAGAATAATTTCTTAACAAGTTAACTAAAGCATTTAAGGACAGTCTAACACAATTAAGGATAATTTAACTATGAGAATCTAGAACATAATATGACCATCAGTTAAAGCATTGAAATAGTCTAAGTAGCCTAAGCCGGTCAAATACTACGTAAAACTCGTGTAACCACTCATCACCTTGTGCACACAGATTTCACTTAGCATAATTGAATCAACAATACCAATCCTAAGGGGTAGTTCCCCCACACGAAGTTAGGCAAGGCACTTACTCAAATAGGCCAATTCAAAACTCGGAAATAGCTTTTCCCTTAAAGTCCGCCACCACATGGCTCAAATCTAAACAAAATTTACTCAATAACATCAAACAATGCTAGGGAATGCAATTGCAATATAGAGTTAAGATTTTTACACTTTACCCAAAAAGTCAAGAAAAGTCAACCCGAAGCTCGTCCGGTTAAAAATCCCGTTCGCAAATGCGAAGAAGCCCCCATCTATGCTATCATTGCATCTGCGATGATTTGTTCGCAAATGTGAACTATGGAGATTTGTAAATACGACCTAGTTAATCGCAAATGCGAGAAAGCTTGGACATCCCTTGCTTCGAAAATGCGAACTATTTGTTCGCAAATGCGACCTTAACATACTTGAACCAACTTCGCGATTGTGACCCATTTCACGCAATTGTGAGACCTAAAGCTTCTGCAAAAATACCAGCAGTGTTGAACTCAATCAAAACACTCCACAACACGTCAGACACTCACCCGAGCCCTCGATGCTCCAAACCAGACACGCACACGAGTTCAAAAATATCATACGAATTCGGTCGCGTGATCAAAACACAAAAATAACACCTCGAACAATGAATCATACACCAAAATGAATGAGATTTTCAAAGAAACTTAAGAACTTTAAATTTTACAACTGAACGTCCGAATCACGTCAAATCAACTCCTTTTTGCACCAAATTTTGAAGGCAAGTCATAAATATTGTAATGAACTCATACCATATTCCGGAACCAAGATCCGAACCCGGTAGCAACAAAGTCAAACTACGGTCAAACTTGAGATTTCTTTAAACTTCTAGTTTTCAACAAATGACGATAATTCAAGCGTGAGACTTCCGAATTCGATTTCGGGCATATGCCCAAGTCACAAATAAATACGAATCCACCGAGACCGTCAAAACACTGATCTGGGTCCGTTTGCTTAAATGTTGACCGATGTCAACTCCAATGAGTTCTAAAGCACGATTTCGCATTTTCGCTAATTTTTTACATAAACACCTCTCGAAAAAAGACAAAAATTGCGTACGCAAATCGATGAAGGCTAAATGGAGCTAATCGAAATTTCGAAACATAGAATTAAGTGTTAAAGCTATAAATAACCTAGTCGGTCATCACAACTACTTGGGGAAAACACCTTTAAATGTCAAGTCTCCCCTTACCTAAATGATAATGTAGACTTGCAACTTCTATTCCTCATTTCTATGCTCAATTCCAATCAAACATCTCCAATCCATGCTAAAGAATACTTAACGGGTTTAAATATTTTATTGGAATCCTCAGTAAAAATAAACCTTGGTCAAACTAAAATTCAGCTCAAGAGTTAGTCTTTGGGCAATGCAGTCAAATCCTCGGACACAATATATTTTCAGATTACCGATAATTTAGTGAATCCAAATATATAATTAGTTTATTAATTGAGTCTTGAAAGTCCAACAATCCATGATTTTCTAACTTTGGGGTTTAGGGCTCTCGGTTGCATTCTTAATCTCATTTTTTAATGTAAAAATCCTTATTTAATATTGTATTTAAGTCAAATAAATTATGAAAGTCATTACCTTAGTCCAAATGATTGAATCTTTGCCCAAAAGATCCAATCACGTAGCCCTGGCCATTTAGAAGTACAGAACACTAATCTGAAACTCGAAAAAGTGAACCTTTTACTATATATTTTAGGTGATTTTCGGTTGCGACAGCTTGGCCCACCTGAACTTGGTTCAGACCAACCACAACTGCAGTGCTTATTAGCTCACGATAGAGGACCGTGGCAAGCTCCTCGTATGTCGCGCAATCAAGATTATCGACCTTCTTTCTGCAAAAATCGCCTTGTCTAGTCATCCCTTTTGCAATCACAGAGTGCATCAATATTGTACCTGCACTAGATTTTTATGTTTGCCCAAAAATATGATTGCACCCCTCGGATCTCTATCCAAATCATACTAACAAGTCACAAAATAGTTATATCTATTTAGAATACATTTAAAACACAATTTAAATCACAAATACTCAAAATAAGGGATCGGTATGTAACATGTTATGATTCTTTGCTACCTATAATATTTTAGTCTCTAGCATATTTCTGTGTACAATGACGAAAACCTCCTTATTTCAAGCCATTTTTCCTTGTATAGCTGGAAAAAGTTAGGTCCATCAGTTAGGGGCCCGTTTGGCAATAAGACATTTTTTCACTTTGAAAAATTTCATTTTTTTTAAATCAATATTTGTTTATGAAATTTTCAAATTTCACTTGAATTGCATTTCGAAAATTTTCGAAAATTTGAAAAACTCCAAAAAGTTATTTTTCAAAATTTTCACTTTAAATCACTTAAAAAAAATTATAAAACAACTCTAAATTGTATTCATGTCCAAACAAAACTTTAAATTTAAAATATCATTTTAACTTAATTTTTTTCACTTTTTTTTTGAAATTTTACAATTCTTATGTCCAAACGAGTACCGAAAGTCAGTATAGGACCATTTATTAATATTTCTTAGGACCATCTATATAAAGTGGGCATCTATAACAGTCCAGGAAGAAAATTCTTATTTTGTCGTTTTAATCACCCGATAAATCGTCTCAAACTTTATTTTTGGTGGAATTTCCCTCTTTGAAAGGTACTTTAGAGAGCCAAAACAAAAGGGAAAAAAAATCATATTCTTGCTACAATATTGCTTCTATAGAGAATGCAAACACAAATATGCTTTTCGTTTCTCTCACAACATGAATGCATTATTCGAACATTATAATTTCTCAAACGACTGTTGAATTGCTCGTGTTTGTTCATTAATTGTTGTTATTTAACTAGTAAATTTTCATGGAAAGGAAGGACAATATCATGGAAGCAGCATATGTAAATTGTTGTAAGATTTATTGGAAGCTGTACAAATTAATCCCTATTAGTATTAGCTAGTTTGACTTGAGCGAATGAAGTACCATTTGAAAAGTAAAAAAGAAAGTAATTCAACTTGGAAGTGCTAGCAGTCCCTAGGAAGGAAAGGCTCTACTGATTTTACCCAACTTGTTTCACTTAGCTTGCTAAGTTACATTAGAGGTCGGTCATACTTGCACACAACTTGTGTAGATTTTCATGTCACTTGCATGGAGTTTTATGGCAAACTTGGCCTCTCCACAAACCAAGAACAGTTGTCCCCAAAATTGGCGGATTAGTTATGCTATAATAGGCAAACAGGATTGAATTCTTTGTCCTTCCGTTTTAATTCCCTTATTTCCACACCATCAATAAATGCTCCAATGACATTTACTGGACAAACGTTTCTTGAATTAAGCCAATCTTCCACTTGCAAGACACTTGTGATTAAGTATTTTCCTACTCCACTACTCCAGTCCACTGATGTTTCATATATATATATATATATATATATATATATGTTAGGATATATTATAAACAATGTGTTTTGTTATAATATTCTTTGTAAAATAATTAGTTAATAACTCATTCAAATTAATGACACTTTATTTTAAATAGATCATATATTAGAGATGATTTAGCATATAGAGTACTAACTTATACACGTACGGTTAAATCACCGGTTATTATAAGCAATAAAGTTACGTTCATAATCTAATTAATGGTGGAATTTGACAAGCTATCGGAATAATTCTAGCATAAGATACCATTATCTTGATTATGGGAATTGTTTTGTTCCGTCTTCTTGTGCTAGCATAGTTTGAATGTATTGAAGTGGACCAATGCAGAAACAAATATTTTATATTGACTTAATAACAAAATTCTCTAGTCTATAAATATACCTATACTCTTAATTTTGATATAATTATTATTCATTATAAATATTATTTGTTGTTTAATTTATTAAAAAACAAAATTCCTTTGTGGGTCAATAAGCCAGGTAAATTGGACAATAAAAATATATATTGACGAAGTAATAATTAGTTGATGAACCAGGTTTTGACTGGTTCGAAAGGACCAGGAAGCAGATGTCTATTCAATAGAAGAAGTTGGAATCTATTGTCTCTGTTTAGAGATTGACGATACACCATTATAAAAGCTTATAAGTTTACATGCAAAATCTATGCATGTTAATTTTGTATTAGACACATAAAATAAGATAAGTAAATGTCTAAAAGAAGTAATCAATAAATTAAATTTTCAGCAATTTAATTTAGTTAATTAGTATATGAATCTAACATAGGAAGTTAAATAAGGTTTAGTGAAATAATTTATAATTTATTATGGAAGGATTAATTTAAATATTTCAAACTAATTTCGTTATAGGAAGAGTCATTAATTAAATTTAATGGTCCCTATTGTGCCTCAATAATTAGGAAATTAAGAAAATTCTCTTTCTAGTGCAAAAGAAAATCCAATAGGTTTTACAAAAGAGTTTCCTCCTTAAAAGAATAATAATATATATATATATATATATATATATATATATATATATATGTATATAACCGCCAAAAGAAAGGGGGCCTTTCGTACGGATTGGAGTACGAAGATAATTATTCAGCACACTAAAATCTAGTGGATGGGGCTTAGTCAGCCCAACATAGGTTGTTAACCAAAAAGGAGAAGTTCCCGTAAAAACAGAAAAAGACCTCCCCCTTAACCCCCCTTACTTGGCAGATTCACATTCGTAGGAAAGGTCTGTTATACATCTCAATGTCCAAGATAAAAAGAACGAGGGGAAGAATCGACGAGGCGAGTGTTCTCGAAGAGAAAATCGTGATGGAAAAAGTGTGAGGAGAATTAAATTCCAGATCTAATGGGTTGTCAGCGCATTCTACCAGTTGCACCAACCCTGCGAAATACACACACACATGCTATCGGTATTGGAAACGTCCTTAGTTCCTCGATTCATTCCGTGGCGCGAAATCCATCATTGGCAAAACAATTATTTGGTTATGCCATTTTGGGCTTTGCTCTAACCGAAGCTATTGCATCGTTTGCCCCAATGATGGCCTTTTTGATCTCATTCGTATTCCAAGTCCGTTAGTAAGAGTTTACGGTGGGTGGGTAAGCAGGAGGGGATCCCTGTGGTTAGACTAACTGGCCGAGAAGGTTAGCGAGGTTCCTGCTATGGTGAAGTGAAAGATCTTTCACTATAGTGGGAAGAAGACAGGTGGGAGCGAGCGGAGCGAGAGCAAAGCAAGCTCTAGTGGTGGGTTNATATATATATATATATATATATATATATATATATATATATGAGTATTTCACCTTGAGGAAGCCATTCTTGGTGCACGTTTTCCAAGAGAAATTCCACAGCTTAAATTTTATAGTTGCTATTATTATTCGGGTAACACAATACAAGACCGTAGAACTGCTAGAATCATGATCTAATGGAGAAGATATCACCAGTTGATTCATTGAAACCAGAGACGAATTTCATTGAATTTTATTCATGCTTCAAGATGTAACCCGTGTAACCACATATATGGTAGATGTTTAGAATACATGAGATAGATATTGGACTTACTTCCGCTTCCTAATAATCCAACGAAATCAACAACTTTTGGCTTCAATTTGTTTATTTTGTTATCCAATTTGGTTTTGTAAAGAGAATTTGAAATATTTTTGTAATATTTAACCGTACATACTAGTTTAGGTATTTAACTATATATATTAGTTTATGAGATCAGATGGTCCAAGCATAACCTCCAATACAAGCCCAGTTGCTATAGCCCACAAACCGGACGAACAACAGGCCCAAAACCCAAGCCCCACTAGTTTATCCTAGTCAACACACACCTCAAAAGTAACTACCCTAAATGCCAAACACATGGATAACACGCCTACTCTGCTACCCCACATGCCATCTCATCATTACCGCCGCCCACAACATCAACCCCTCTCCAGCAAAATATCCACCTCCCAATAACAATACAAGCCCATGATCTCACCCATCTAAACGAGTCTAGGCCAAATACAACTACAAAATGCACGCAATAACATATTCATACACTCATAACCCATACATAACAAAAACCTATACCTATAGACCAGTCACGTGCCCATCCCACACAAATTAATCAACCCCCACTCACATCAAATCAACAGCTAAAATCAACCTCTCATCTCCCTCAAACCACTGCATCACCATCATTAACTACAATGCTTAGCACTACTCCTACAAGAAAAGCTAACATAAATCCTCAACTACAACATGAACACTGCCCCACTAAATTTTCAACACCGACGGACAACCTCGTTTACCAACACACACCTCCTACAACAATCTCTCACACTCAAAACTCTCACCATGTAGAATCTGACCCAAACTCCACCACTCCCTATATACATCTCCCAGTTCCCTCCCATGCAAGGCTACCCATAGTCCTGGCTCGAAATGAGCCTTCAAGACCATGCTCTAACGTTCACGATGGAAATTGAGAACCAAGATGTAATATTTATGATTCAAAACTCGGCGGACATTGCACAAATAGCCACGGAAGGGATGATGGGCATAAACCTCTACAACCAATACCTTTGGCCATGTATCCGCCATCCACACTCAAAACTCATCCATACACGACACCACTACTACCACTCTATCCACCCACCCCATCGTACACCTACCAAAACCAATACCCCCTGATGACACCAACATCAGACTTCCCTTTTCTACCCACCACAACTACCTGCACACTCTCTAGTTCCGTGGATCCAATCTAGAGCTGTCATCGACATACCACCACCCCTCCATGCACAAGCCTCCCCATATCACCCAACCACCACCCCGATGAGCCCACTACCCTCACTCCCTCACCTACCCAACGAACTAGAGTAAATAGCGCAGCACGAGGTAGCAGCAAAAATGGAAGACATCAGAGAAACACAACCCATTCTATTCTTACTCAACGAGAACAAGTACTACAACCTCAAAGAACAGTATGCAAGAAAAGTCGTAGTCATATATTCCCAGTAGCTAAGAAGTTGTTCTCTAAATATAAGGCCACTAACACATCGGAGATAGGGGAATATGAGGTAGTGATGATTCCATCAATGACACCACCCATGACACAGCCAAGGGAGGAGGTGGAAACACATCCATAGCAGCAACCAACACCTAGGAAGATGCAATTCATCATATAGAATTGCCGAGGGTCTCACTCACCAGATTTTCGAAGGAATTTTTGATCACTACTCAATTACCACAATCCAGCCCTAGTTGCACTACTGGAAACACATCTACAAGATCACAACATTTTACGTGATGACTTTGGCTTCAACAACATGGCACATGCATCTGCCATTGGCCAGTCAGGTGGCATTGCACTACTCTGGCATGGTGAGCTCTTAAAGCTAGACCAAGTGGGAGTTATGCACCAAGAAATCCACTCAGTCGTTCAGATACCCTCAAACCCTAATCAATGGTTATATTTCGCTATATATGCAAAAAAGGACTTATATGTACGTACACTTCTTTGGGACAACTTGCAAGTAATACACGATACTATCAAAATACCATGGTTAGTGGGTGGGGATTTTAATGAAATAGTGAGTCTCTGGAAAATATGGAGGAAACCCTATTAATAATACTAAATGTGACAAATTCATATGCTGCCTCAATCATTGACAATTAATTGATCTTGGTTATAGTGGTAGTAAACACACTTGGACAAATAAACGCATGTTCTATCACATAATTCTTGAACGGCTAGATAGATGTATGGGCAATTACGACTGGCTAAAAACTTCTGGGATGCACACATCCAACATCTACCTAGAACACATTTTGATCACTTCCCATTACTAACTAATCTACATAAAAAATTTAAAAGAAATAAATTGTTTCGCTTTGTAACCATTTGAACATCTCACCCCCAATTTAACTCCCTGTTACTTTCAAATTGGTCACCTAATAAACATATATGCAATGCAATTGAGGATTTTACTAAAGTTGTCCAAGAATGGAACAAACACACTTTTGGAAACATCTTTAAGGAAAAAATATCTCCTAGCTCGAATCAACGGCCTCCAAAAATCTTCTAAATACCCTACAAGCACATTCCTCTATTATTTAGAAAAAGATCTAATACACCAATATAATAACATCCTTCGACTAGAAGAAGACTTTTGAAAATTAAAATCTCGCATCAATTGGTTACAAGACGGGGATGCTAATACAAAATTCTTCCACCTATCAACTATCCAGCGGAGAAGACAGAATCGTATCACTGCCCTAAAAGACTCCAAAGGTAATTGGGTCTTTGACCAATCCACCGTAAATTAAATGATAAAGTCTTACTACCAAAAGCTTTTCACAACAAATCACTATTCTTCCACTAATTCCTACATCACTGCCAATTACAATCTACTCAACACCACGGATCACCTACTAATTAATATAAGATTAACCACATCAGAAATTAGATCCGCTGCACACCCTTTTAAACCTTTCAAAGCACCAGGGCTTGCTGGTCTCCACCCATACTTCTATCAAAAGTTTTGGACATATACTGCCCCCTCCATAATCTCCTTTTGTAAATTAAAGCCTCTTCTACCAAAGCTCATTATCCCGGAGAAATATGATTTTCTCCAAAACTGGCGTGCCTCCGATAATGCAATTATAGTCCAATAAATGCTTACCCATTTCAAACGCCAAAAAGGCAAACAATCAAATTTCCTCCTCAAATTGGATCTAGAGAAAGCATTTGATCAAATGGAATGGTCATTTATCAAACACACCCTTCACTTTTTTAATTTCCACATCCTATGATCACACTCATCATGTCATGTGTTACAACATCCTCCATCTCCATTTTATTAAATGGTAAACCGACTGAATTTTTTCTACCCACAAAAGGTTTGCGCCAAGGAGACCCACTTTCCCCATACATATTCATATTATGAATGGAACAATTATCGCGTCAGATACACATAACAATTGACTATACCACATGGCTACCAGTCCGCATCTCACGAAGGGGCTCTCCCATCTCCCACTTATTTATTGCACATGACATCACGCCTTACACCTAAAAGTGTCCACACCATAATTGATACCCTCACCTCCTTTACATACCACTCAGGACAAAAAATAAGCTATGCCAAATCAAAAGTATTTTTCTCCTCAAATACGACTACTGAGGATAAGAACTTTGTTCCCACCTCTTTTAGTATGCAAGCAGGCACAAAATTTGGCAAATATTTGGGCCATCCTTTATTTAATCAAACATCCATCCCAAGTGACTATCAATTTATCCTCGACAACTTTAAAACGAGGCTCGCACGGTGGAAAATTAATATGCTCAGCATCGCGGGCAGAACTACCCTAATCAAGCATACGTTAAATGCCCTTCCAACACATGTAATGCAACTCATACGTCTACCCCAAAACATCATACACTCGATGGAAAAAAACCAAAGGAATTTCCTATGGGGTACAACTCAAACGAAAGAGGAAACTCCATCTCATTAAATGGACAACCATCCTGTCACGCCCCAAAACCTATGGGTTGTGATGGCGCCGAACACCACTGTCAGGAAAGCCAACCCCTTAATCAGTTGAAATACCTTCCTGTTTAACAATTTCGAAATCGTTGCCTTTATTGCATTTCATAATCAAATAAACAAATTTTTGTAAATTAAACACGACAAGAAATCTATTTAATTCCATAAAACAAGACTCAACACATCCCCAGAACCCGGTGACACAAGTACATGAGCAGTTTCTAAGAATTTATACAATTATACAACTCTTGTCCGAGAAATAAATGGGACAAAGGCAATAGATATAAAATGTAAGTACACAGAAGGGAGAGTCCGGCAGCTGTGGAACGCTCCTGGATGAATGCAGCCCGTATAAGTCTTCCAAGTCAATCACTGTACTATAAAGGTACCTGTACAACAAAATGCACAGAAAGTGTAGTATGAGTACATATACATATATGTACCCAGTGAGTATCCCGTCTAATCTCGAAGAAGTAGTGACGAGAGGTCGACTCGATACTCACTAAGGTCCAACAGTAATAAAGTAAGCAGGATGTAAGGAAAACTGTAGGCAAGTAAACAAATAATCAAGTACATCAATATCCGGCATCAAATAACAATCTCAAATCAAACAAGTTTGGTATCCGACGTGGCGTACGACCCGCTCCCATATGGTACTCAATCTCGCCGTGGCATACGGACCGATCCCACCCTGGTAGTCTCAATCTCGCCGTGGCGTACGGCCCGATCCCACCCTGGTAGTCTCAATCTCGCCGTGGCGTACGGCCCGATCCCACCCTGGTAGTCTCAATCTCGCCGTGGCGTACGGCCCGATCCCACCCTGGTAGTCTCAATCTCGCCGTGGCGTACGGCCCGATCCCATAATATAATCAATCATCATTCTGCCGTGGCGTACGGCCCGATTCCATAATATAATCAATCATCATTCTGTCGTGGCGTACGGCCCGATCCCATAATATAATCAATCATCATTCTGTCGTGGCGTACGGCCCGATCCCATAATATAATCAATCATCATTCTGTTGTGGCGTACAACCCGATCCCATAATATAATCAATCATCACACTGCCGTGGCGTACGACCCGATCCCATAATATAATCAATCATCACACTGCCGTGGCGTACGACCCGATCCCATAATATAATCAATCATCACTCTACCGTGGCGTACGACCCGATCCCATCCCGTGATTCTCTTATCACTCTTAAGTCAAGCCAAATATCACAACATTCAAAGACAACATTAGCAATCACACAAGTATACAAGTCATATCTATGCTATAACAGGGAAAAACAATGAACATGCTGTGTCCTAACTACCCGGACGAAGCAGTAATAGCCACTAC
>ML256171.1:79888-100693 GCA_005239495.1 Nicotiana undulata | reverse complement strand
AGAGCAGGTAGCTCAGCAATTTCAGACGCCGGCACCTCAGCCAGCCGTATTGGTTCCGCTAGTTATTCCAGCCCCAACAGATGAGGGAGCGGCTATGTCCGCAGATGCTTTATGGAGGTTAGACAGGTTCGCCAAGCTCTTCACAGCTACATTCACTTGCGCTTCTTTTGAGGACCCCCAGGACTACTTGGACAATTGCTATGAGGTTCTACAAAACATGGGCATCGTGGAGTCCAACGGGGTTGATTTTGCTACTTTTCGGCTGTCTGGTGCAGCCAAGACTTGGTGGAGAGACTATTGCCTAGCCAGACCAGCTGGGTCTGCACAATATACTTGGTCCCAGTTCACAGAGGTATTCTTGGGGAAGTTCCTTCCCATCACTCAGAGAGAGGAGCTACGGAGGCAGTTTGAGCGTCTCCAGCAGGGTTCCATGACCGTTACTCAGTACGAGACTCGGTTCATTACTCTGGCTCGTCATGCTTTATTGATACTCCCCACAGATCGGGAGCGGGTCAGGAGGTTCATCGAGGGTTTGTCCCAGCCGATCCGACTTCAGATGGCCATAGAGGTCGGTGCAGACATTTCATTCCAGGATGCAGCGGATATAGCTAGGAGGATTGAGTTGATACTATCACAGGGTAGTGGTCAGGGGACTGACAAGAGACCCCGTCATTTCGGTAGGTTCAGTGGATCCTCGTCTGGAGGTCGTGGTTCTTTCAGCGGAGGTCATCCTCCCAGACCTTATCAGTCCGCTCTTCAGGTATCCCAGCGTGCACCATCAGCACCTATCAGCGCTCAGCCGCTCCAGAGTTTCCAGGGTGGATATCAGGGTCGACAGGGTCAGTTTTCTAGTCCACCTCCGCAGCCACCGAAGACTTGCTATTCATGTGGTGGTTCGGGGCACATCTCCAGGTTTTTCCCCAGAGATCCTAGTGGATCCCAGTATCAGTGTTCACGTGCTATGGTTCCCGCACCTAGTGCACCCTTGCCCCCTCATGCAGCTAGAGGTGGTGGTCGAGGTACCAGAGGTGGTGGTCAGGTTCATAGAGGTGGAGCACAGGCCGCGAGGGGTAGAGGCCAGGTGGCAGCAGGTAGACCCAAGGATGTTCAGATTGGAGGGGCTCAGCCCCGGTGTTATGCCTTTCCTGCCTGTCCAGATGCTGAGGCTTTTGATGCAGTTATTACAGGTACAGTTTCAGTCTCCAGCCGCGAGGCATCGGTATTATTTGATCCAGGATCTACTTATTCATATGTATCTTCATATTTCGCACCGTATTTGAGTAGGCCCCGTGATTCTTTGAGTTCTGTTGTGTATGTGTCTACCCCGGTAGGTGATTCTATCGTGGTTGATCGTGTTTATGGGAGTGTGTAGTTGCTATTGGGGAATTGGAGACTCGGGTAGACCTTTTGCTTTTGGACATGGTCGATTTTGACGTGATCTTGGGTATGGATTGGTTGTCTCCCTATCATGCTATCTTGGACTGTCATGCCAAGACAGTGACCTTAGCCTTGCCAGGAGTACCTCGTTTAGAGTGGAGAGGGACTCCTCATTCCTTTGGTATAGTTATTTCTTATATGAAGGCACGGTGCATGGTCGAGAAGGGTTGTTTGGCCTATTTGGCCTACATTCGTGATTCTAGTGCTGAGGTTCGTGAATTTTCAGAGGTATTCCCTGCTGACCTGCCGGATATGCCACCCGACATGGACATTGATTTCTGTATTGAGCTAGTTGAGGGCACTCAACCCATTTCTATTCCCCCGTATCGTATGGCTCCGCCAGAGTTGAAGGAGTTAAAGGAACAGTTGCAGGATTTGTTGGATAAAGGCTTCATTAGGCCTAGTTTTTCTCCTTGGGGTGCTCCAGTATTATTCGTGAAGAAGAAAGACGGCTCAATGAGGATGTGTATTGATTACCGGCAGCTGAATAAGGTTACGATCAAGAACAAGTATCATTTGACGAGGATTGATGACTTATTTGATCAGCTTCAGGGTGCTACGGTGTTCTCAAAAATAGACTTGAGGTCTGGTTATCATCAGCTAAGGATTAGGGCATCTGATGTGCCCAAGACAACTTTTCGCACCCGTTATGGACATTATGAGTTCTTGGTCATGTCGTTCAGGTTGACTAATGCCCCCGCTGCTTTCATGGAGTTGATGAATCGGGTATTCAGGCCTTATTTGGACTCATTCGTGATCGTGTTTATAGATGATATTTTGATATACTCTCGCAGCCGAGAGGAGCACGAGCAGCACCTTCGAGTCGTCCTCCAGACTCTGAAGGATAGTCAGTTGTATGCCAAATTTTCTAAGTGTGAGTTCTGGTTGAGTTCAGTGGCATTTCTGGGCCATGTTGTGTCGGCAGAAGGTATTCAGGTGGATCCGAAGAAGGTTTCAACAGTTAGATATTGGCCTAGGCCCACTTCAGCCACAGAGATCCGGAGTTTCGAAGGCCTAGCAGGCTATTATCGCCGGTTCGTGGAGGGGTTTTCATCTATAGCATCCCCTATCACCAAGTTGACGCAGAAAAATATCCAGTTCAGATGGTCGGAGGAGTGTGAGGCGAGCTTTCAGAAGCTCAAGACCGCATTGACCACAGTACCAGTGTTGGTACTACCCACAGGTTCAAGTTCTTATACCGTGTATTGTGATGTTTCACGAGTTGGGCTTGGTGCAGCGTTGATGCAGGATGGGAAGGTTATAGCCTATGCTTCGCGTCAGTTGAAGATCCATGAAAAGAACTATCCAGTCCATGATTTGGAACATGCAGCTATTGTTCACGTCTTGAAGGTTTGGAGGCACTATTTATTTGGGGTACCGTGCGAGGTATTCACTGATCATAAGAGTTTGCAATACTTGTTTAAGCAAAAGGAGTTGAACATGAGGCAGAGGAGGTGGTTAGAGTTGCTGAGATTATGTTATTACCATACTCTATCATCCGGGAAAGGCAAATGTGGTGGTCGATGCTTTGAGCTGGAAATCAGTCAGCATGGGTAGTTTGGCTTACTTATCAGTTGGAGAGCGACCCTTGGCTTTGGATGTTCAGGCGTTAGCCAATCGATTTGTCAGATTGGAGGTTTCTGAGAGTGGTAGTGTTTTGGCCCATACCGTTGCTCATTCGTCATTGTATGATCGTATTCGCGCCAGGCAGTATGATGATCGTCATTTATGTGTTCTTAGATATGTGGTTCGGCACGGACGTGCCAAGCAGGTCACAGTTGATGCCGAGGGAGTTTTGAGATTGCAGGGACGTATATGTGTTCCTGATGTTGATGGCCTTCGTGAGTTAATATTGCAGGAGGCCCATAGTTCCCGGTATTCCATTCATCCGGGCGCCGCGAAGATGTACCAGGACTTGCGGCAGCATTATTGGTGGCGTAGAATGAAGAAGGATATTGTGGCCTATGTAGCTCGGTGCTTGAATTGTCAGCAGGTTAAATATGAGCACCAGAGACCGGGTGGTTTGATGCAGCAGATTCATCTTCCCGAGTGGAAGTTGGAGCGTATCACGATGGATTTTGTAGTAGGAATTCCACGGACTCAGAGGATGGTTGATGCCGTATGGGTTGTGGTGGATAGGCTGACCAAGTCAGCATATTTCATCCCGGTGGCGGTTTCATCTACAGCAGAGAAGTTGGCTCAGATTTATATGAGAGAGATCGTCAGATTGCACGGTGTGCCCCTATCTATTATATCAGACCGAGGTACTCAGTTTACCTCCCATTTCTAGAGAGTATTCCAGCGAGAGTTGGTCATACAGATTGAGTTGAGTACAACATTTCATCCTCAGACGGACGGACAGTCCGAGCGCACTATTCAGATTTTGGAGGATATGTTGCGGGCATGTGTTATTGATTTCGGTGGTTCATGGGATCAGTTCTTGCCGTTAGCAGAGTTTGCCTACAACAACAGTTATCAGTCGAGCATTCAGATGGCTCCGTATGAGGCGTTGTATGGTAGGCGATGTCGGTCTCCATTCGGATGGTTCGAGCCCGGAGAGACTAGGTTATTAGGTTTCGAGTTAGTCCAGGATGCCCTGGATAAAGTGAAGGTTATTCAGGATAGGCTTCATACGTGGGCCCGGGGTCAAATTTTGGAATTTTAGGAAGAATGATTAGAAATGGGTAATTAGGTTATGGGTTTGAGTTATTGAGTCATTATTGATATACTTGAGTTGAATATGTCTAGATAATATCGTTTCGGAGCCGGATTATAAAGGAAAGGCGGTGTTAGAGGGTTGATAGCTCTATTTTGGACCCGAGGCAAGTGACTTGCCTAACTTCGGTGAGGGAATAGGCATTGTTTGCTACGTGTGTACTTGTTAATCAGGTTCGTTGCATAGGTAGAGTGACGAGTACCTATGTGATGAGAGTCTAGCATGACCGTGAGTCTAATATGATAGTAATCGTAGCTTTTCTTCCATGTCTCTTATATTATAAAATTGCCATTATTTGTAATAGTATGTTGTTGGTTGTGGAGAAAGAATGAAACGTAAATTGTTGTTGAGGATGAATATTTGTTGTCAAAGATACTCTGTTGAGAATTGTATAGCTGAGACCCTTGCCGGGCAATTGTGTGTTTAATATTGATATGTACCCCCTCGTTGAGCATTATTGTCTTGCATTTCTATTATATTGAAATTTCCTTGCCATTGATATTTATACTGTTCTGGTAAGGAAGAGGGGTGATGTTATTGTTATGCACAAGGGGACATGTCGTGCCGAGTGTTGTTATTGTTATATATGCACGAGGGGACATTCCGTTCCGATTGATATTTATTATATACACACGAGGGGACATTCCGTGTTGAGATATTGTGATATATGCACGAGGGGACATGCCGTGCCGATTTGATATTTGTGATATATGCACGAGGGGACATGCCGTGCCGAGTTGATATTTGAGATTACGCACGAGGGGACATGTCGTGCTCTGTTATTTGATTGATTCCTGCATACTGGTAGCTGCTTCTTCAATTTCTGTTTTTACTTTCCAGCCGCATTCTCATTGTACCGTTATGAATTAGATGTTGTTTTTCTTATATCCCCAGCATTTACACTCCACATCTTATTATATCATTTAAATTCCGATATTATTGCTGCCCCGTTAATATTTTTCCCCTATTTGTTCTCATATCTCTTCTATTTGATCATGCTTGTTTTCATTATAGTTTAATTTTCGTACATATATCTGCTTAGATTAGGACAGGTGATCGTATTATGCTAAGTCTAGCCTCGTCACTACTTCGGCCGGGGTTAGGCTTGGCACTTACTCAGTACATGGGGTCGGTTGTACTGATACTACACTGCACTTCCTTGTGTTGTGCAGACCCTGCTACCGGACCCGTGGAGCGTTCTGAGGAGATATCTTCAGTCCACGTCAGAGCTTCGAGGTATACACTGGCATCCGTTGATCCCGAGGCTTCTTTCCTTTACCGCTTCATTGTCTTTCTCCTTTATTTCCAAGACAGTGTTGTACTTTCATTCCAGACTTGTATTTAGTATTCTACTAGCTAGTCCGTGGGATTGTGACACCGCGGTTTTGGGATTTTACGTTATTTCATGATTGTTATGTTCTTACTTTTCGCATTTAAAGTTTCGTTATTTCTATTAGCAATGCTTGAAGGATTCTGTTGGGAATATGAAAAAGGGAAAAACATGTTATCGATTTTGGGTTAAACAGTTGTACCACTATTATCTCAGTATGTGATGGGAATTGGTTGAAGTTGACGAGTTAGCATTTTATTTCGTATTAAATGATTTTAAATTACTAGTGCAAGTTATATGTTGGCTGGCCTAGCGGGTTCAATGTTAGGCGCAGTCACGGCCTAAAGGGTGGGAATTTGGGTCGTGACAAGAAGGTACAATTGTTTGGGCCTGACCCTACTTGGTATATAGAGAAGAACGATATTTTGGGGACTTTTGACATACTTTTGGCACAGATTAGACCTAAAGAGGCAGAGACACAATAGAAGCAAGGTGGGGAATTCTTCTACGAGTTTTTCCTTCCTCTTCCTATTTTTCATTGTTGGTTATGACTTTTAGTATTGTAGTTTTACATACTATTATGAATAGCTAATTTGTTGCCTAGGGTTTTGATGGAACCTTTTGTAGGATAAAGTATTATTATGTTTTAATATAATTGAGTCGTTAGATTTCTCAACTTGTTCAACTACGTGTTTATTGTTGTTGATTGAATGGCCATCGATTGACTGTGCCTATTTATTATGTATTGCTTGATAAAGGATACATATTAAGGTGGTTGCGGAACAACGTCACTCCTAACGTATGTGAGAAATCAATACACCTTTCTGCAAGTTCCAATTTAGAAGGCTGAAATTGACAGCGGGTTTAAAGGTAGGTGAGAAATAAATTGTTGTAGTTGCTCGAGAGAGAATTATGGCACCTAAAGTGCTCACGATCAGTAGAGAATACATAGGCGAAATTGCAGGGAACATAGCGGGAAGGATTCCGACAATTGGGAAAATCATAACTCTAGACCTCCTTAATCTTGTTTCCAACATTTAGTATCTTTGTTGCTAATTTATTATTTTAATTTGTTAGTTAATTAGTTAGATATAAAAATCTTAATATTATAACTTAGAAATTGTTCGAGCTTGTCTTCTTTGCGATATTGAATAGTTATAACGAAACCTAGTTCTCTGTGGGATTCGACTCCGGACTTTTAGACCGGATTATATTTGCAGCGACTGCTTATCCTTTTTAGGACTAGAGTTGGGCGTGATCAATCATTCACAAATATCAAAGCAATATAACACACACTCTTTCTCGCTTATACTCTTTTGTTCATCAGTTTATTTTCTGCTTCATTACTTTAGTATCAGTCAGTTCGAGGGCACTCTAGCTCGAGGGTTGAATTGCATTTTAACACTGGTTTGCTTTACTTTATTGTTAATTTCTGTTATTAATCATCGCATTTTCAATTGATATTAGGTGAAATCATGTATCCTTAAAACCACATTATAAGTTTAATTGTTATCCGATTTTAAGGGTAAACACTAAAGATTAGATATATATTTTTAATCATGAATTAATAGTTAAAAGGGAAATGTTTGTTTCACTAGCGTTTACACAAATATTTGAAAGTCTAAAGAAAATCTGCTTAGCTTAAACAACTTTTCGAGACCATGATATCTCTTTATGTTTTCTTCCCCGTTCTCTCCTTTTCATTGGTAATCGCTTTCATTCTTCTTTCTAGTTTCTCTTAATCTGCAAATTTCCTTCTCTTATTCTGATTAACTCTCCATTAGCAGTAATTATCAATAACTCTTTTCTTTTTCTAACATTTGACAATTTAATTTTATGTGTTTCAATTTGCTTCTAGTTCTTCTTCTTGTCAAACTTAACTATGTATTATATGTGTTTCAGTTTTCTTCTTTTACTTCATGTGTTTGGTATAACGGATATCATTTTTCAAGAAAATATTTTTCATGCTATTTTATGGTATTTGATTATTAAATGTTTCATAAAAAATGGATAAAAGGGATGTCATTTCCTCACAATTATCTTTCACCTTTTAACTTCATATACTTGCTTCAACCTTATTATTATTATTATTATTATTATTATTATTATTATCATCATCATCATCATCAGTATTATTATTATTATTATTATTATTATTATTAACCTGATTTTAAACAAATATGCGCCACTAGTACCCCACTAGTACCTTATTTTATACTAAAACTATTTTCTTATTGTTTTCTAGCAATTCAATTCAAGAATTTCTTTTTATGCAACATATACATGATCTCTAAATTAAGTTCAAAAGTTATATCTTGTTCTCATCTTTCAATATGCTAGTTTCAACAACTCTCAGTTCGTTACACTTCTTCCTAGCTGTTTGGCCTATAGTTGGTATCTGGTTTACCGCTTTAGGTATTAGTAATGAAATGAAGAGAAGCAGAGCAGTGTAGAGTAATTAGCAAAGCAGTTAGTATGATTAGTCATTAGCACTAATTGTAATTAGTTAGCAGTTAAAAGGTTGTTAAAGTTTGTTAAGAGTTAGTTAATTGTCACGTGAGGTGCACGTGTGTGAGCTGTGATGAATGTTTATATAAGTTGTGTAACAGCTAATTTTTACACAGTTGAATGAAAACCTCTTCTCTTCTTCTTCCCACACGATTTCTTCCTCACTAAGAAATGAGCAGCAATTCTGATTGCATGGCTCAATTTCACATGGTATCACAACGGGTAGATTGAAGACAGTACATGCACTTCGAGATTGCAGTAGAACACAAAGCACAATTTGTGTGATTTTTTAGCAAGGTGCAGAGGATCGCGAAGCTTGATTTTCAGTAAAAATGGCAGGAAATGGGGTTACTTCACTTGATCACAATCATCCTTTATATTTTCAAACAGGAGATGCACCTGGACTTGTCCTAATTCTGCTAAAGCTCACAGGACCGTACAATTACGCTTTGTGGAGTAGAGTGATAAAATTAGCTCTCGAGGCAAAGGAAAACTAGGTTTTGTGGATGGAACCTGTGTTAAAGGCATGTATAGAGGAGAGTTAGCGGAGCAATG
Source organism: Nicotiana undulata (assembly GCA_005239495.1). Classification (NCBI taxonomy): domain Eukaryota; kingdom Viridiplantae; phylum Streptophyta; class Magnoliopsida; order Solanales; family Solanaceae; genus Nicotiana; species Nicotiana undulata. The sequence continues at coordinate 92,147 of ML256171.1, read as the reverse complement.
GGAGAAATGTAATGTTATTGTTCTGTCATGGATAGGAAGCACTGTTTGCGACAGAATTGATGGCCAACATTGTGTATGCATCTAATGCTAAGAAGGTATTGAGTGAATTTTAAGAGAGATCTGATATATCGAATTTAACTAGAATATTTCATTGTGGACTGAAATTGCTACTATGAGGCAAGGGACTGAATCTGTTACTTCGTATTACTGAAGGATTGTTGGGATGAATTAGATGTCTTAGCTCCACTTCCTTCTTGTGATTGTGAGGAATCCCTGCCTTATGTAGTGCACTTGAGATCACAGAGATTACTGCAGTTCCTTATGGGACTTAATGAATCCTACAGTAATCTAAGAAGTAATCTACTAGCAAGGAGACCTATAGTATCTGTAAATGAAGCCTATGCAACAGTGTCTCAGGAAGAAAGCCAAAGGTTACTAGGTGTAGTAAATGTAAACAAGGAGCCATTGACAATGCTAGCAGGAAGAAATTACCAAGGTTTTAAGCCTAAGAAACCTGGTATAATCTGTAAGCATTGTGGTTATAAAGGACATTTGAAGGAAAATTGCAACAAAATTGTTGATTACCCACAGGATTTTAAGAGCAAAAAGAAGGGATCACAAACCAGTGGATTCAGACCTTTTGCCAATTCTACAGTTGCAGGAGACAACATGAAGTCATCTGAGGCACAGGGACACTTCTTCACTAAACAACAAACAAGCAGATGATGGATATGTTAAACAAGCCAACATCTAGTGACAATGCAATAACATAACATGTAACATGGCAGGTATGAACTCACTATTATCCAGTAACTTTACTTGTGAATGGATAATAGATACAAGGGAATCTCACCACATTAAACCATATAAAGAGTTGCTGACCACCTTTAGAACATTAAGAGATCAAAATAACTGTAGAGTGCAAGTTCCTACAGGTGGTAGAGAAGAAATCAAAAGTATAGGAGATGTAGTAATTTTGGGAAGCTACAAGCTTGAGAATGTACTGCATGTGCCAGATTTTAAGTTTAATATGCTTTCAGTGTCCAAGATAATCAAACAAATTTGTTGTGTGGCTTTGTTCTTCCCTGATTTTTGTATGTTCCAGGGACTCTTCAATGGGAAGGTTCTGGGGATTGGTAAAGAAAAGGAAGGGTTGTACAAACTGTAAGAAGCAATAAAACCTGCAATGGGAGCAGCAGTGCATAAGGATGATTATTGTGGGAGAATGTGGCATTGGAGACTTTGGCATCCTTCCATTGGAGCAATGCAACATATTGCAGATGTCAAAAATAAAATAGATATTGAACTGTTAAACTGCTGTGAAATTTGCCCTTTGGCAAAGCAAAGTAGACTAAAGTTTCCTATTAATGACAGTAGATCAAATTGTATTTTTAAATTGATGCATCTAGATGTATGGGGTCCCTACAAAAGTCCTATATATGATAAAAAAGTCACTATTTTGTTACCATAGTAGATGATTACAGTAGGTACACTTGGATATGTCTGATTCAATCTAAATGTGAAGTGGTTGTAGTATTGAAGAACTTCTTTACCTTAATAAAGAATAAGTTTGATAAAACTGTTAAGATCCTTAGATCAGATAATGGTAGTGAGTTCTTTAACTCAAAATATAATGAACTATTGTCCTCTTATGGTATAATTCACCAAAGCAGCTGTCCATACACTCCACAACAAAATGGAGTTGTGGAGAGAAAGCGCAGACATATACTAGAGGTAGCTAGAGCTTTGGCATTTCAGAGTTCAGTATCTATAAAGTTTTGGGGAGATTGTGTTAGGACTGTTGTATATCTGATCAACAGACTGCCATCCAAGGTGTTGCAAGGAAAAACACCATTTGAGCTACTGTATGGCAAGCTGCCACAACTATTGTCTTTGTTATGTCAGCAGGTTGCCTAGAGGTGATAAGTTCACATCAAGGGCCAGGAAGACAATCTTTGTTGGCTATTCAGAAACACAAAAAGGTTACAAGTTATATGACCTTGAAGATCATCAAGTGTTCATTAGCAGGGATGTTCAGTTTAAGGAATCCTTATTTCCTTTTAAAACTGAAACTGCAGAAGATTTAGGTGACCTTTTCTTGTTTAAAGACACTACAGATGCAGGTGTCATTCAGCTACCTACAATGGATGCTCATGATCAACATTCAAAAAGTGTAGAACCACAACTAGAACCTGCACAATCACTTCTTGGATCAAAAGACACTGTACCTGCAATGGACAGTTCACCAGTTGATTTACGTGATACTCTTGTAGCAGCATTGGACACAGATAATGTAATGGATCACCAGCAAGAACTTGAAGCTCCTGTAACCCCTGGATCAGATCAAGCTGAGCCACAGTCAATGGATTTAACAACTGAAGCGGCTCAACAACATGAATAACATGGTCCTACTCATGGCATACCAAGTAGAACAATTAGACCACAAATTTGTCTTAGTGACTACATCATTACTGGAAAATCAAAGGCACATTTCTCCTATCCTATATCCAACTATGTGAACTTCACTCATCTTAATCCCAACTATCAAGATTAGTTGGGATCTTTCTTTATCTCAACTGAGCCTAAATCATTCAAGGAAGCTTCTCAAGATCACAATTGGATTCTAGCAACAGGAGATTGATGCACTGGAAGGAAACAAAACTTGGGAGTTAGTTTCACTGCCTAAGGGAAAAAAGACTATAGGCTCAAAGTGGATCTATAAGATCAAGTACAAAGCAAATGGTGAGATAGACAAGTACAAGGCACGCCTAGTAGCAAAGGGGACACACAAAGAGAGGGATTAAACTATCATGAAACCTTCTCTCCTGTTACTAAAATGGTCACAGTCAAAACAGTCATCAGTGTGGCAGCTTCAAAGAACTGGTGCCTATATCAAATGGATGTCAGTAATGTCTTTCTTCAGGGTGATTTATATGAAGAGGTATATATGGATTTCCCTCAAGGATTTCACATGCAGGGGGGAATATAGGGTGTGCAAACTTTTGAAATCCTTGTACAGTCTCAAACAAGCGTCGGGACAATGGAATATCAAGCTCACTTTTGTTTTGGTGCAAGCAGGATACTGCCAAAGACCCCATGATCACTCATTATTCACTAGAAGGAAAGAATACAGTATAGTGATCATTTTAATCTATGTTGATGATCTTCTTATTACTGGGAACAGTAAGCACCTCATTAAAGAAGCTAAACAAACTCTGCACAACAATTTCAAAGTCAAGGATCTTGGAGAACTCAAGTATTTTTTAGGGATTGAAGTATTGAGATCAAAACAAGGCATACTTCAATCAGAGAAAGTATGTTTTAGAATCGATCTCAGATGTGGGACTTAGTGGTGCAAAACTAGCTTCAACACCAATTGAAGCAAACAAAAGACTCACAACTGTTGAGTTTGATAGACTGACTGGAACAACTAATGATCTTGTGCTCGAAGATATGTCAAGTTATCAAATATTGGTTGGTAAGCTGATTTATCTTACAATCACACGCCCAAACATTTGCTTCACAGTTCAAGTCCTGAGCCAATTCATGCAGTAGCCCAAGAGATCACACTGGGAAGCAACCTTGAGGGTGGTGAGATATATTAAAGGTAGCCCCGGTTTAGGGATCTTACTCAATCAAAAGCCAGCCACTCAATTGACTGCCTATTGCGACTCTGATTGGTCATCTTGCCCCAACACTAGACGATCTGTCACTAGGTATGTCATTAAGCTAGGTGATTCTCTAATCTCGTGGAAGACGAAGAAGCAACACACAATTATTCAAATCTCAATTGAAGCTGAATATCGAAGTATAGCAGCTAGTGTGGCAGAGATGGTATGGATGGTTTGGATTACTGCAAGACTTGGGTGTGATCATCTCGAAACCAATCCAACTTCACTATGACAGCAAAGAAGCCATCCAAATTGTAGCAAATCCCACTTTTCATGAGCGTACCAAGCATATAGATTTTTATTGTCATTTCATTCGAGAAAAGGTGAAGGAAGGGCTTATTGAGACCAACTACATTGCCACACAGTCTCAACTTGCAGATCTTCTCACAAAAGGATTGCGAGTTAGTCAGCATCATCTTCTTCTGTCCAAGCTAGGAGTGCTCGATTCTTCCACCCTCTAGCTTGAGGGGGAGTAATGAAATGAAGAGAAGCAGAAAAGTAGAGCAGTGCAGAGTAATTAGCAAAGCAGTTAATGTGATTAGTCATTAGCACTAACTGTAATTAGTTAGCAGTTAAAATATTGTTAACGTTTGTTAAGAGTTAGTTAATTGTCGCGTGAGGTGCACGTGTGTGAGCTGTGATGAATGTGTATATAAGTTGTGTATCAGCTCATTTTTACACAGTTGAATGAAAACCTCTTCTCTTCTTCTTCCCACACGATTTCTTCCTCACTAAGAAATGAGCAGCAATTCTGATTGCATGGCTCAATTTCACAATCAGCATTATGGCTTTCAACTTAAATGGTTTCAATTTACCAGTTTCCATTGAGATTAATACAATACTTAAAAAGCAATAAACCAAAAATATGATATGTCTGCATTTATCACTTACAGTTCAAAGAGTAATACACAATCACATAGATACAAAATATGCAAAGGAATAGAGAATTTGCTTACCTTAAATATTGTCGCCGAGAATTGCAAACTTGAAGAGGCGGAGGATTTATATTTGAAGAAATACGAGACAATGAATATCGATATAGGAATTCTGTTTAAAAAGGGAATATTTTAGGATAAATTAGTAAAAATCTTGGTCAAACTCATAGTCCCTATAAGCCAAAAATTCATAAGTTGGGGATGACCAGCCTATGGCTTTTGGTTTATTTTTGGCTTATAAGAACTTTTAGCTTTACCAAACGCATAAATAAGCCGAAAAGTACTTATAAGCTTGTTTAACTAACTTATAAGCTTAACCAAACGCCCTCCTAATATCTCGAAATCTCCCACTCCATTTTTCTCTTTCTCTTCCTCTCTCCCAATGAAAATCTTGTGATAGATGAACAACAAACTTGATATTCTGCCACCATCTTGTTCGTAAAACAACAACCTCACTTTAACCATCATTTTTTTCATGATATATCAATAATATACCAATATAATTAGATGGACAAATACATATACAGCTCATATAACGTAGTCCAATTTTCAATTTAGACACTTGACCAACTGCTTATTCCTATTAAATACCTGCACCCAAATCAAAATGTATCTATTAAACACATAATATTGACATGGAAAAGTAAACTACTCTACTTGTGAGGCGCATTAAGGATTCTTTATATAAAGAAATTATCCTTTCTTCTTCTTCATCTCTCTCCCTACCTTCCCCTCTTTCGTCTTCCACTCCATTGACCGACCTAGTTTGTAACAACACCCGATTCTTCGGTATCTAAACCGATCCACCATATTATTCAAAGAAATGATTTTGTCAAGAATAGGTGTAGACAACATAAAAATTTAACTTAGCATAAATGAGGCCACTAATATGAGTGGAAATGACATAAGGTAGCCACTTTTAAGCGTTTAAAATATATCCATGGTATACAATGTATTTAAAATTTACTGCTATCTCTTTTTTTGATAAGGAGATGTTTTCTCTCGGTGCACGTTAAGCAGTTATAGCTAACGTGCACAGTTAGTATGACGACTCCGACTACGACCACCGTTATTACGCCGGCGGCAACCTCAGTCACACCAGTCACCACTGTACCAGTGCATGCAAAGCCATTAACATTTGGAAGTTTTCTTCAAATACAGTTTCAAACGATTAGTGAGGACCTAGTTGAAGGAGAAGGACATGAGATTTTTGGAACCAATGTGGCAAATGATTGACCCATCATATCATCTGAAGAAACAAAAAATATCAAAAAGGTTTTAGCAACTTATCCTAAGGTCTCCTCGCCAAGAGCTCCCCGGCGACGATAGAGGAAGCAACCGTCTGCTGTGGCAAGGCGGCTTTTTTCTTTAACAATAAGACCTCAGGTGAAGAGGTTCCTCGTCGTCTTCGGTTCTCTGACCTAGCAGGTTCTACAGTCCAAACGCTACATAAGTCAGCTAATTCCCAGATCTCAAAATTGAAGCAAGAACCAATGGAACAGGAACATGCTGAGGAGAAAAGGTATAAGAGGAATCGTAGCTCTCAAATGGGGAAAACTCTTACATATTTTCCACCAGATCTACAAGGAGAAACAATTGTAGTGACAGTTGTAGAGGAAGATATCAAAGAACAACAGAATTACTGGAATACTTCTCTAATTGGATATGTTTTAGGAGAAATTATGCATTTCAAGTCCATGGATAATTATGTTGATAATGTGTGGGATTTTCTTAACACTCCAAAAATTCTCTGCCATGATGATGGGTATTACATTTTCAGGTTTGATTCAATTGATGATAGAGATAAAGTTATGTAATTAGGTCCTTACACTTTTCATAATAAGCCTTTTATTTTTAAAAGTTGGACGATTGACTTTGTCTTTGATCCTGAGTGCTTGAATGTGATTCCACTTTGGGTGATATTCCCAAACTTACCAGTAGGATATTGGTCAGCTGAAGTTTTGAGCAAATTAGCGAGTGTGGTGGGAAAACCAATGTATACTGACCAATACACTACTGAAATGGAGAGGATATCGTTTGCCAGAGTATTGGTTGAGACAAACATAACTCATCCTTTGCCTAGTGAGGTTGAAATTCATACACCAGTAGGTGTAATTCATCAAAGTATAGAGTATGACTGGAAGCCTAAGTTTTGTATGGATTGTTCAAAAACAGGACACACTACTGAGGAATGCAGGCGAAACAAAGATCATGAGGCAAATGGATTTGTGGAACAGAACATACGGAAAAAAAGAGCTAAGAGAAGGAAGAATGTGGATGTTAAATGGGTAGAAAAAGGAACAATTGCTTCAGTAGAGGAGCAAACTGTTGCTACCACAAAGGAGAATACAACAGAAGAAAATGCAGGGGACACACAAAGGGAAGGGGACAAAATGTATAGTAATGAATTCCCAGCTCTATCTGAGGTAACAAGGAGTAATAGAAGACCTGATAAAAGAGTAATGATGTCTACTATGGAGGAACAAGCATGTTCAACTAGTCAAATTGGCACCACAAATAGGTTTGGTATTCTGAATCTGGGTGGCTTGGAGACTGATACTGGGTAGGGTGGACTAGATCATCCTCCAACGATATGATAGTGAGCACTTGGAATATAAGAGGGCTGAATAGGCCCTTTAAGCAGAAGGAGTTGATGCTCTTTCTGAGGAAGTACAAGGTGGAGATAGTGGGAATAGTAGAAATAAGGGTGAAAGAGAACAAGGCAAAAAGAATATCTCAAAAGGTAATAAAGGACTGGAAGTACAGTTTAATTACAATTGTGCATATAATGGGAGAATTTGGTTAGCTTGGTAGACTCATATACAGATTCAAGTTCTTATTGTTGATGCACAGTTTATACACTGTAAAGTGATAGATCAAGGAATTCAGAAGGAATGGTTGTTTACTGTAGTGTATGCATATAATGATTTGAGATCAAGGAAAAAACTATGGGACAAATTGAGAGGTGTTAGATCAAGTATTACTTGTGAATGGCTAATCAGTGGGGATTTTAATAATAGCTTACTAATTGATGATAGAATTGGTGCTCCTATAACAATGATAGAAGGGAAAGATTTTAAGGAGTTCTTAGATAATATGCAACTCACACCTTTGAAGAGCACAGGTTGGTATTATACATGGTGAAACAAAAGGGATGAAAATGCAAGGGTGTATAGCAAGATAGATTGGGAATTTGGGAATTTCAACTGGATGATGACAAATGGGCACATGGAAGTAGAATATTTGAATCCTGGAGTGTCAGATCATACCCCTATCCTGATGAATTGTACATCTGGTTTGAGACAGAAATGTCTGCATCCAAAACCTTTCAGACTGTATCATAATGTACGTCATCATCCTAAGTTTAATGGGATAGTGAAAGACATATGGATGCAGAATGAGAGGGTGATTAGTAGAACTAGAACCTGGTATAAACTAAGAAGGTTGAATGAGGCTTTGAAAAGTTTAAACAGGTATATGGAATCTTATCAACAAAAGTTGGTTCAAGAAAAGCAAAGGCTAGAATTGGTTCAACATCAATTGTCTATGCAGCCTCTAAGACAAGATCTCATAGACCAAGAAAAGGAAATTCTGATTGAAGTGGAAAAATGGAGCAGTATTGAGGAGCAGATGTTAAGGCATAAATCTAGAGCTATATGGATAAAACACGGAGATGCAAACACCAAATACTTCCATGCCCAATGAAAGTTGCGCACTAACACTAATAATATTGTTTCTATTCATGATGATGCAGGTATTAAACTTACTGATCCTAGGAAGATAGAGGAGCAATTCCTGGACTTCTTTAAGAAATTAATGGGAGAGGCATCAACAAAGCATCCCTATCAAGATGCTGAGGTGATTAAACAAGGACCATGTCTCACAAGATATCAACAACTGGAGTTAATCAAAGCAGTCACTGATGAGGAGATAATGGAAGCTATCAAGAGTATGCCAACAGACAAAGCCCCTGGGGTGGATGGTTTTCCAGTATAATTTTTCACACAGCAATGGGAGATGATTAAAGAAGATGTGATAGCGATGTACAGGAATTCTTTACTACAAGGAAGCTACCAAAGTCCATCAACAACACTGCTATTACTCTAATACCTAAAGTTCCTAATCCTACACAGGTGAAGGACTTTAGGCCAATAGCTTGTTGCACAACTATGTACAGAATCATCACAAAGATCATCACTAGAAGGTTAAAAGCAGTACTGAATTATCTAGTAGGGGACTCTCAATCAGCATTTATTGAGGGCAGAAACATAACTGACAGCATCTTGTTCACTCATAATTGTTCAAAGGTTATACTAGAAAACGAATGTCTACAAGAGGCATCCTAAAGGTGGACCTTAGGAAAGCATATGATACATTAGATTGGTTCTACTTGAAAAGAGTACTGATAGAGCTGGGGTTTCCATAGAGATTCATATGTTGGATTGTGGAATGTATATCAACTATGTCATACTCTCTGAATTTAAATGGAGGTCTCACTAAACCTTTTGAAGGGAAGAGGGGCATAAGGCAAGGTGACCTTATGTCACCTTACTTATTTGTGATAGCAATGAAGTATTTACAAAGGGAGTTCAACCAACTGGTTTTAAATAAAAAGTTTCACTTTCATCCAAGATGTAAAAGGATAGGTGTTATGCATGTATGCTTTGCAGATGACTTGTTAATGTTTTGCAGAGCTGATTTGGACTCTATTAAACTACTGCAGAAGGCTTTTCTGAAGTTCTCAAAGGCATCAGGGCTTCAAGCAAGTCCAGAAAAGAGTTCAGTATGTATAGCAGGCACAAATGAGAGGATGAAGCAACTGATTTTACAGGAATTGGGGTATAATGAAGGAAGATTGCCATTCAAATATTTAAGAGTTCCCTTAGCTCCTAAAAAGCTATCTATTCAACAATGTTGGCCATTAGTTGAGAAGATCACTGCAAGAATAAGTTGATGGACATCAAAGTTATTATCATACTCTGGAAGACTACAACTCATCAAGTCAGTTATCTTTGGGATGCAGTCTTATTGGGCTCAGATTTTCTTGTTGCCAAAGAAGGTAGCCAAGATGATTGAGGCAATATGCAGGACCTATTTTTGGACAGGGAAAGCAGATATATCAAAAAGGGATCTAGTAGCCTGGGACAGAGTCTATTTACCACAATCACCAGGAGGGTTGAATGTGATTAATCTATGTAGATGGAACAAAGTTGCAATAGTGAAGCACTTGTCGGCAATTACAATGAAAAAAGACTGTTTATGGATTAAGTGGATCCATGCTTATTACATAAAGAATAGGTGTATTGATAGTATGCCTATACCTAAGAGTGTTACTTGGGTATTAAGGAAGATCATTGAACAAAGGGAGTTTATATTGAGTTTGTCAAGCTTGCATGGGACTGTACAGGAAAGATTAAAGACATTACAAAAACCAAATGGTAAGTTTAGCATTCAGAAACTTAACAATTTGCAAACTCCTCTGAGTCAGAAGGTCTCTTGGAAAAGTCCGATACTTCACCCTCATATGCACCCCGGACACAAATTCAATTTGTGGCTGGACATACAAAGAAGATTACCTACAGTAGATAGGCTGCAGAAGATTGGTGTCCAAGTTACCCAAACATGTGTATTTTGTGGTCAGACAGATGAGGTGTTTAAGCATTTATTCTTCGAATGTTCATACACCAGTACTATATGGAAAAGGTTGCTAAGCTAGATGGGAAATCAAAGACAAATTCAAACATGGGAGGAAAAGATACAATGGGTGGTGAATCATGCAAAGAAGAAGAAAGGAATCGGCAACATAATTGTAGCAGTGTTCAGCATGATGGTGTACAACTTATAGAGAGATAAGAACTTGCTCAAATTTCAAAATGGTCATTCATCAGCTGAGCAAATATGCAGAGAAATCACTACATATGTCCATATCAAAAGTCATCTACACAGCAATTGGAGAGAATACATGGATGATTTAAATAGATTCCCATAGATAGCTTATATTGTTAGTGTATGTTTTGTTTCAAGTCCTGCATAGTCAACTTTTGCATAGTTATATGTAGTAGCTATTAGAACTGCTACAGCACCATAGTAATACTTGTATAGGATAAAGTAGTTTAGAGATGTTTTGTTTTGAAGTCAGTACAGTCTAAGGAGTGAAAAGGAGTTGGTCAGCAGCTTCTATTGTGTAAAGTTCAAATTTGATAAATGAAAGAGACAGTTTATCGAGAAAAAAAATTTCAATTTCGTTCAAACTTGAAGATACAGTATCCTAGAGTTTAAACCTCAGAGTTCAAACTTCAGGACATCGTGTCCTAAAGTTCGAAAATTCTGTCCAAAAGTTCGAATATTATGAATTGGATTTTAAATTAGTCGTTCAGAAATCCAGGGCACTGTCACGACCCAATTTTTCCCCCGTTAGGTATCGTGATGGAACCTAGTCTTAAGGACTAGGTAAGCCTAACATTACTGAATAACAACCATAATAATAATAAAATTTAATGCTTTCTGAAATGGACTCTCTATAAAATATACACTTTCTAAAAACACGATAGTACAAGTCATAAGCTCTACAAAAAATTTCTATAACTTCTAAATATAATTGTTCAGAAATAAATAAGGACAGTGTATGAACAAAGTAAGACTATGACTTCGAAGCCTACTAATGCTATAGCAGGTTTACCTTGAGTCTCCACAACAGCAATCCACGCTGCTAGCTAAGGACCAAACGGCTACCCAATACCTGGAATCTGCACAAACATGTGCAGAAGTGTAGTATGAGTACACCACAGGAGTACCCATCAAGTATCAAGACTAACCTCAGTGGAATAGTGATGAGGAACAACTATGAGACCAACTGGACTATACAACCTGAGCAATTATGAGTATAGAAACAACAAGTATAATAGCTACATGAGCACTACGCGCTATGGCTAACAATACAGTAATTGAAATCGGACAGGAATACAACAAGTATCAACGGAATACTAGGATAAATACTTAGAAGGATAAATGGAAACAAACCCAAAAATACGAATCATAGATACATGAAGAACAGTAATAACTCAACCACAACAGCGACTGTTTTTACATTAGGTTTTTAGTCAATATAACTCCACGAGGTACCAAACCTCAGACTATACACACTCATGGGTCCCAATATCTGAACCCTAACATTTGGTATCTTGTGCCCTTATTTCACCTCATAACTGCATTGACGTCCTGCATGCCGAATAGAATCATTCTCACATAGAAGGCAAGTAAACAAGGAAATATGCCTATTCTCAACAATATCAAGAAACCTCTTAACCGATAAGGGTGCTTAACTACGCGTATTCTTGTGCAAGTGTCCTAACATAGTTTATACCATCTAGAAAACAAAAGGAAAGAAACAGACAGCACGTAGAATATTTTCTCACAACTTTCACAAGATCAGGCTCACAAGGGTAAACATACCACTACAAGATTATTAACAACAAGAATGCCCCCAGTCTATCACAAGTCATCATAAAACAATCCCTTACACTTCCCACCTTGTCTCGCCACGTGTGTAATCATAAAGTAAATGCACGTCTTGTCTAGCCACACATGCATAATAACGTTCACACCTTGTCTCTCCACATGCGCTACCCATATATATATATATATATATATGGG
>ML256171.1:33997-74662 GCA_005239495.1 Nicotiana undulata | reverse complement strand
TGTGTGTGTGTGTGTGTGTGTGTGTGTGTGTGTGCGCACAAACTGCGTCCTCGGGCCCAAGTATACGTATACATAACTACGACCTCAGGTCCAAAAATGCATAAAGCATAAACTGCGGCCTCAGGTCCAAACATGCATAAAGTATATAAACTGCAGCCTCAGGCCCAAATACAAGTGTTCAACATTCAGGAACTGAGAATCATAATGAAATACATGATACTGAAATACATGATGTTGAAATACTGAACCATACTGAGTTACATGATACTTGAATATTGAATAGAGCTAGACTGAGACATGTATTCATGAACTGATTATGAAAATTGAAACTTCAACTGTTTATGAAATGTTGAGTAAGCTATACTGAGACTCAGGAACATCAAACCCAAGTCTATATTGAATACGAACGGAGCTCACATCATTCAAAATGAAATTCATGAACGAGTTATGAAGTTAGAGAATAGAAGTTCTGCAACTATTCAAGGAACTAGGCTTAACTATATTTCTGAGGCAATTAGTAACGTCGTAAAAGAAACGTATTGTAGGGAGAATCAATAACATTCCCAAACATAGAGAGTTAGCCTCACATACCTTAACTTCCTGCTCTTGAGCGTAATACAACATTTTCCAACCCTTTCAACTTTAATCTATATCAATACAAGTCAAAGGGATTTCATATTAGCAATAATACTCATGTTTTGGTCCCTTAGGCATTTTATCAAACACTTGGTGGCATAAAGCTTCATAGCCCTTACTAATGGTGTTTCTATACCCAATAACCCATCCTCTTGCTCCTAGATAAATTTTAATGTCTCAAATGACTATAATTAATACCATTCTTTTATCACCCATAAGGTAAACAACACCCTTAACCAATAATCAACAATCAACATACCAAACGCATAACCATTCAAGCTTTTCTATCAAACCCATCAACTCATATCTCATGAACTAGAGTCTATAATTATTAAATCAATGTTAGAATCAATTAGAGGGTGAAGACATTACCTTTTTGAAGTTCAATCCCCTTGAATTCGAGTTCTAGGGTTACTTCTCTAAAGAATGATGTCCCAATCTAAAATATAATGATATGGAGGGTTTAAACATGTTAGTAGGATGTTGGGAAATTGAAATAAACATAGAATCACCATTAGAACTCACCTTGGGTGGTGGAGGGACCTTTAAGGAGTTAGGTTTTTGAGAGTTTTCCTTTCTAGAGCAAGTTTTTATGTTTTGGGGTTGTGGGGGAACGAAATAGGGCTAAAAATGACTTACCAAGTCGGCCACCGTGCCCCATAAAGCCTGACCGCAGTCCCGACCGCGGAAAACAGCTGGAGCACTGCCTCACGACCGCGGTCGCGGTGGAACGCAGTGGATAGGCACTGTTCTGTAATTTGGGAATAACCTTTTACACAGAGCTCCGTTTGGTCTTCATAATATATTCTTAGAAAGCTATTTCAAAGGCCTACAACTTTCATGCTTTGAAGTTTCCCAAATTCCTTACACATTGTCACCAAAGCTTGATGGAAGACGGACCTTCTGCAAACTTAGTCGGTTTTGTCGAATCTTATGCACCTCACTTTTCATCTTGATTTTGAAACAACTATTTTCACCCATAATCATCGCGATAGGACTTCATATGTCTAAAATATAACCTTACTACTCATTTAACACATTCATATCTAAGTTAAATTTACGGGGTGTTACAACGAGTTCACCTATACTAAAATTATCAAATTCCAATACCATTTCGTCCCTCGAATCGTGATTTTTCATTTTGAAAACTTTCTTTAAAAACCAACATTTTTCTCAACTCAAAACACAATTTAAATGATAAAAATGAAGATAAAATCATGGAATATGTTAGATTCTAGGTGAAGAACACTTACCCAATCGATTTGCTTGAAAACCCCCAAAAGAAGCTCCTAAAATCGAAGTCTAAAACTCAAAATATGAAGAAAAATGGCCGACCCTCGACTTTAATGAATATGCCAGTACTTCCGCATCTGCAAAAAAATTAGCCACTTCTGCGCAACCGCAGGTGCACATAACCAACCGCACATGTGCTCTCTCTTGTTATGCGCCCAAGGATCGGCTTCTATGGTGCCGCATATGCGTTCCAGTTCTCCGCATCTACGGAGACTGCCAAGACTAGCTCCTCTCGCACCTGCGCCTCCATCTTCGCACCTGCACCCAAGGTCCGCAGGTGCGATTACACAAGAACTCATACCTCTTCAAAACCATGGAAATCATGTGAAACTAGTCTAAAACACACCTGAGGCCTCGTCTAGGCATACCAACAAGTTTCATAACCTAACACGGACCAGCTCGAGGTCTCAAATCACATCAAACAATGAAAAAACTACGAATCTCACCATGAATCGAACTTATGAGCTTCCAATTTTTCCAACTTCTAAAGCCCGTGCCGAAACCTATCAAACCAACCAGGAATGACGTCAAATCTTGCAGACAAGTCCAAATAACATAACGGAGTTATTACAACTCTTGAAATCGACCCCGATATCACCAAAGTCAACTTTTAGTCCAACCCCTCCACTTTCCAAACTTCAACCTTCGCGGAAATGCTTCAAATCATCCTACGGACCTCCAAAACCAAATCCAGACGCATGCCTAAGTCAAAAATTACCATACGAAGCTGCTCAAAATCAAATGCCGCCGAACGGAACTTAAATTCTCAAAATGAGTGGCCGGTTCATTACAGGCACTTAGTTCTGAATTTCAAATTAGCAGCTCAAAAATTCAGGATATTAAGCCCTGAATTTCAAAATTTAGCATACTTAGTCCTGAAGTTTGGGTGCATAAGATAATCTTTGAATATATTCTAAATTATGGATATATTTTAAATAGCGAGTTTAAAAGTGATTGTCGTTGCACTTTGCCCTTAATAGCCCGACCCATTTGAATTAACCATAACCCAAACCCGTTTTATCTTGAGACTACTTTTCCTGAAATAGTACTAAGGATTTTGAATTTATTTTCCTCAAAATTTATCTTACTTTCAATGAGATACTGCTTAGGGTTTTGCATAATTTGGTAAATACTGAATTAGCGCATCAAAATCGAAATTTTTGGTATTTGGTATTGGAAAAAACATAAATAGCCATCCGACTGTCTCCCTTTTCCCTGTTTAGCCGTAAACTTTCAACTTGATTGATGCCCCCTTCAATCAACTAAAATAAATAAATAAATAAATAAATAACCTTCCTTTTATATGTTGCCTTATTGTAACGACCCAATCGATCATTCTGATAGTTTTAGCCCCATTTCCCCCATTTTTTGCTTCATTATATGTGGTTCAACTCTATTATATTGTGTCAGGTTAGTTGGCTCGGGTTCAGAGTGATTTTGGAAAACACTTAGGCCTCATTTGTTTTTTTAAAGATTAAGACGTCTGAATCTGAATACACATCTGAATATCAAGATGAGTATTAAGATTAATACATCTGAATTTGAATACACATTTGAATATATTAAGATGTGTATTAAGATCTGAATAGAAATAAGACTGTTTGATTTTTAACATCTGAATGTATAAAATTTATCTTTATTTGAAAATTAATAAACATAAAATTCAAATAAAATACCAACTAATCTAATATTCTATCAATAAAATATATAGTTTTTTAAAATATGATTGTTGTTGGTGGTGATGGCTAACGGGTGATAGAGGCAGTGGTTGGTGGTAGTTTTAGTTGATGATGGTGGTTCATGCTAGTAGCTAGTAGTGATTGGTAGTGGTGCAAAATATGATTGAGGATCGTAGTGGTGGGTGGTGATAGTTAATAATGGTGGGTGGTGGTAGTAGTTGTGACCGATAAAGGTGGTTGGTGGTAGGTTATAATAATAGATAGTGTCGGTTGCGGTTGTTGATGGTGATGGGGTGGTCTGTTGTGGTAATTGAGGTGGATGAGTGTTAATTCTAGGTGAGAATGATATATGGTGGTCGGAGTGATATGGATAGTGGGTAGTAATGGTCGATAATGGTGGCGGGGTCGGCTATGATTGAGGATGATGGTGGTATGATGGTGGCGTGGTGGTGGTGGTGGTGGTTGAGTATGGTGGTGGTGGTGTAGCGGGGTGGTGGTGGTGGTGGTGATAGTTGATAATGGTAGGCGGTGGCGGCAGTTAATAATGAATATGTGATAGCATCTTAATGAAATTAAGTCTCTGTTATGGATCTTAATCATAAAGACCTATTCAGACCCATTAAGTGGTTGTGAAGTAAAAAAACAAACACAAGATCTGAATAATTAAGATTCAAACTTTAAAAACAAACGCACTTAATGTATGAGATCTGAATGATTAAGATTCAGACTTCCATTAAGTGCAAACAAATGAGGCCTTAGTCTCTTAAGTTGGTTATATAGTTGGGAAAAAAAGTCCACCGGAAGTTGACTTATAGGTAAATGATTTCGGAACTGATTCTTTTACGGTTCAAATAGCTTCGTTAGGTAATTTTGGACTTAGAATTGGGTTCGGAATGTTATTCGGAGGTTCGTGGTAGAATTAGGCTTGATTGGCAAAATTGGACTTTTGGCGATTTTTGGTCGGTAGTGGAAAATTAGATATCAGGTTCGGAATGGAATTCTAGAAGTTGGAATAGATTTATAGTGTCGTTTAGGATGTGTGTGCTGAATTCCAGGTCATTCGGGTTAGGTTTGGTATGTTTCGGCATCGTTGGCGGAATTTGGATGTTTAGAAGTTCTTAAGCTTGAATCTGAGGGTAAATTGGTGTTTTTGTGTTATTTTTTAGTGTTCCGAAGGTCGACTAAGTTCATATATTGATATAGGATTGGTTGGTATCATTGGTTCGGGTCCCGAGGGCCTTGAGTGTTTTTCACATAATTCACGTGGAGCAAAACAGCTCAACTTTTATTTATTTGGGCGTTTATTCTATTGCTTATATGCAAGCACTGTATTGAGGTCCAGATTTAAATCAGACGAGAATAAACAAAACCTCTTTTAACAGCTATCCGTGAATACAATGTCTGCAATCAGATTTGATGCGTCAAAGTAATATTGTGCTACCAGCAGTTTTGTGGTTGGATATGCCCTCTGTTCTAGCTTGCTTGTTGTGATTAACAAGTTTGCTATAACCAACTTCAACTACCCAGGTCTTCTTACTGCATTGCAATACCTAACTTCATCTTTATGGGTTTGGGTTTTAGGAAAATTTGGGTTGTTGCATCATGATCCGTTCACGTTGGAGAATGCCAAGAAATTCTTGCCTGCTCCCCTTGTTTTTTACCTGGCAATATTCACCAACACCAATCTATTGCGCCATGCCAACGTGGATACTTTCATTGTCTTTAGATCTTGTACGCCTATCCTTGTTGATGTTGCTGATACAGCTTTTAGAGAGCAACCATGCCCTTCAAAGTTGACGTGTCTATCTTTGGTGGTCATTTAAGGAGGTGTTGTTGGGTATGTTGCTACAGATTCAGGTTTTACTCTGACTGTTTATTCTTGGACGTTTGCATACTTGGTAACCATTACAACCGAGATGGTCTATATTAAGCATATGGTAACAAATCTCGGGCTGATTACTTAGGGCTTTGTGCTCTACAACAATTAACAATTACTGTGTTTGGACTGCTCATCAGTTTCTTTTGGATTTGCTGCAAGGAAAGCAATCTCTCGCTCTCTGCTACTGCTTTTACAGTAACCGTGGTGGTAAATAAGTTCTTGATAGTTGCCATTAATGTTCTCATTTGGGATAAGCATGCTAGTCTATTTGGTTTGATGTACTTGTTGTTTACTATTGTTGGAAGTGTTCTTTATCAGCAATCTGTAACTGGTGTAAGTACCACTCCACCACAACCGGATTCTGCTATGTCTAAGCAGGACAATAAGAATGACCACCACAACTATGGAGATAGTGATGAAGAAAAATGAATATCTGATTCGGGGCGATTTGAGGCCGAGTCTAGCGGCAAGGGCATGCAGAGTAGATTTTTGTTCTGTTTGAGATAAGTAACGATTGTAAATCTACACTCTAAGGGTATAAAACTCCAGAATTTCGTACTATTTTGATAAATGAGGTAACACACATGCTAGGTGACGGGCGTGTGGGCGTGCACCAGTAGGGATTGAGACTTGGTCTGTCTCGTGGCAACTGTAGAGTTGCATATTTGAGAAACTCTATATGATATCTATGTGTTTTAGAAATGGTTCTGTTAACTTGAGTTGAATGCCATGTTTGGGGCCTTGTGCCGTACTGTTTAGACCCTCAGGGGTATTTTACTATTATCCTCGCACTGTTTTGATAGAAATCATATCCTCAGTCATTATTCATACATGTTTATTGTTTAATTTTGTTCATCACTCCATTTTTTAAATATATGAAAGTTTTTTTGGGCTGAGTCCCCTGAGTTTTGTACTGAAATGCCCGAGTGGCTTATGAGGTTGATGACGGAGTGAGGCCGAGGGCCGGATTGTGAGGATATTTATGGATCGGGATGCACGCCACAGCGTTTTATATATATATGGATCGGGCTGCACGCCACAGCGTTATATATACATATATGGATCGGGCTACACGCCGCAGCGATATATTGGATCGGGCTGCACGCCGCAGCGATATTGGGTCGGGCTGCACGCTGCAGTGATATAGCGCTTGGGTTGTAGGAGCCCCTCCGGAGTATGCACACCCCCAGTGAGCGTAGTCGACTATATATTTGTGGATCAGGCTGGACGCCGCAACGGTTATTATACGGTACCTATTGAGCGTGAGTGCTGAGTGTGAGCGTTGATTGATGAGTGTTGTCACGAGTAACTGAGAGGCTTGCCGAGGGGCTATATATGAGTGATACTTCGCCCGAAGGGCTTGTTTATGAAATTAATGTTTCCACTCTACTTTCATACTGAGCCTCTTTGAAAATGTTGAACAAATATTTTAAACGACTTTCATTGAAATTGGAGTTTTTATGAGATACTCTGAATTTAATACCGATCTGATCTTGTTATTTCACTGAGGTTTTTATGTTGTGAAATTTATGTGATTTTAAATGCTCGTGATTGCACTCAGTCTTTAGTTATAATTGTTATTTACTGAGTTGGCGTACTCACGTTACTCCCTGTACCGTGTGTGCAAATCCAGGTGTCAGGGCATCTGGCTTGAGTGCTGATCACCTTCTTCAGAGTATCCCGGAGTTAGCAAGGTAGTTGCACGGCGTCTGCAACCTTGCTTTTCTCCTTACTATCTTTTAGAATTTGTTTTTATCAGACTCATCTTGTATTGAGTAGAGAGTGTCAGACTTGTATTCTAGTTGCTCATAACTAGTGACTCCGAGATCGGGCGGTGTTTTAATTTTTTACATATTTTCGCTTGTTTTGAAATGTTTAAACGGAAGATTTATGATAATACTTGATAAGTAAATGAACTAATGAAAAAGATCTTTTATGTTATAAATATCGAATCGGCTAGCTTAGTACTGCGATAGGCGCCATCACAGTCGGGGTGGTTTAGGGTCGTGAGACTTTTCTTCTGCAAATATCCATCAGAAAATTATCATAATCTCGTCCTTCTTTGCCCAAAAAATATTTTGAACTACACTCGGTAATAATTACTGAAAAAGATTCTCCATCAACAACCAACAAAATTAGAACACACACATTATCATTAGAAGGAGGAAGAAAGAACAAATATACCAATTGCAACACTTAAATACCATTGGCCGCCAATGTATAAACTATGTAATCATTGTATGCTCGGTGCATACTTCGTGTATATTCCTAAATTATGACTGAATATACATTTATTATACATTATACACTTGTTATACAATGTTAATTTCACTGTTACACAGTGTTTAATTTACTGCATACAATGTATAAACAATTGCTATACAAAAATTCTTACTCACAAGCATCATTAGGACGAGAAAAAAGACAAAAAAATTCCAGATGCACCGCCCGAAAAAATTGCCCAATTAGATTTGAGGCGAGAGAACGGAGGGAATAAATGGGTGGATTTGAGGAAGGAGGAGAGAGACAAAAGAGAAAGAAAAAAAAAAAAAGAAGAAAAGCTAGCAAAGCAAAATTGTGAAGTAGAGAGAAGAGGGGGACGATGCTGAGAGAGAAAGAGAGGATAGATGGGAAAAGTAAGAGTAGGGTTAAAAAAATGTAATAAAAGTAAAATACGGCTATTTAAAGTTTTTATCTTATATGGGCTGCTATTTCAATTAAAAATTCTTTAGTATTTCGATATAATTTGGTATGGTATTTGATTTAATTTTTCTTTTAAAATGAAAAAAAAAATACCGAAATATCGATATCGTACCGAAATATATATTGTAATATTTAATACACATATTATTTATTATAACATAATTATAAAAAATCTAAAATTTTACTTTCTTTTATTCTCTAAATTCATCAATTAACTCTAAGCAAGTAAAAAGACATTTCTAATTATCAAATTTATTCTTCTATGTACAGGTTTCTCTTTGGATTGATATTTGCTAATTTTGGACAAAACTTTTGTCAACAAACATTTTTAGTTTTGTACTTTTGAATACTTTAATTAAGATTATTACAGTATATGACTCTATGCACTAGTTCGGATTCAAACCGAATAAACCAAAACTGAAAGGAGAAAAAAATAATCATACCCAATTTAATTAGGTACGGTATTGGTATAGCATTTTAAGAATCCAAATACCGAAAATACCGAACAAAAATATCTAAATATCGTACCGTACTGACTGACGAACACCCCTAAATTAGGGCTTGATAAGGTTCAAGATTTTAAAGAAGAGGATGGGGGTGTGAAAATATGTTAAATTGTATATAATAAATAGGAATTTGTATTTCTGTTTTTTATGCTCCCGCTTAGAATATTTTGGATCCTAATCTCCATTTTACGGAGAATGGAGCGGGTGCGCAAACATAGGAGGCTGCTAGGGTGAGTAGCAATAAGGGGTGGTGAAAAGTTAGACTTGAACGAGACAAGTGTCGCATCAGTATCGTGTACACCAAGACAACTTCGAGGTTCTTTCCCAGGAGTTGGTACCTCCCGTTTTCCTATTCTCATTTCCCTTGCATTAATTAAATTGCGGCCTTTTTAGTTCCCATAAGTATTACGCTTTTTATTAGCTTCAAATTGTTTTCTCCTAGTCTGGTCTGTTTGCCTAGTGAGTGTAAGTGATTCTCCTTAGTCTGTTGTAGGTATAGTAGTTGTAGTCAGTGATGGTAGAGTAAGGTCTTGTAATCAGGGAGGCCAGGGAGCGGGGCAGGGGGTAGCGTAGGGTAGGGTCAGGGGGTAGGACAGGAGGCAGGGGAGGTAAGGGGAACAAAGGGGCCTGTAGGTTGAGAGTTGGGTCATGGAACATAGGTACATTGACGGGTAAGTCTCTAGAGCCGGCGAAGATCCTACAGAAGAGAAAGGTCAATAGAGCATGTGTCCAAGAGACTCGGTGGGTAGGATCGAGGGCGAGGAACGCAGACGAGTATAAGTTGTTGTACTCTGGAGTCCTGAAGGATAAGAATGGTGTAGTCATTTTGGTGGATAGGGAACTTAGAGAGTCTGTGGTAGAGGTTAGGCGGGTGAATGATAGGTTAATGTCTATTAAGTTAATGATTGGAGAGTGCACCCTAAATGTCGTTAGTGCGTATGCGCCGCAAACGGTCTTGAATGAGGAGGTCAAGAGGTTCTTCTGGGAGGGGTTAGATGAGATTGTGCGTAGTATTCCGCCTGCTGAGAGGTTATTTATAGAAGGGGATTTTAATGGTCATATTGGGTCGACTGCAGACGGCTATGGAGAGGTACATGGTGGCTTCGGTTTTGGGGATAGGAACGTAGGAGGAACTTCGATGTTGCATTTCGCAAGGGCATTTAAGCTGGTGATTGCTAACTCTAGTTTTCCAAAGAGGGAGGAGCATTTGGTTACTTTTCAGAGTAGGGTGGTGAAGACTCAGATAGACTATCTGCTCCTTAGGAGGCGCGACAGAGGGCTGTGTAAGGATTGCAAGGTTCTCTCGGGTGAGACCATCGCAACGCAGCATAGACTCTTGGTGAAGGACGTTGGTATTATGATGAAGAGGAAGAAGAAGGCCACACGAGGTCTACCTAGGATCAGGTGGGGATCATTAACTAAGGATAAAGCCCAGGAGTTGGAAGGGAGGCAATTAGCTATGGAAGCCTAGAGGAATAGTGGGGACGCGAGCGTTATGTGGTCGACAATGGCGGATTATATATGGGAGGCAGCGAGAGAGGTGTTGGGAGTCTCGAAGGGTTTCGCTGGCGGGCACAAAGGCGATTGGTGGTGGAATGAAGTGGTCCAAGGTAAAGTGGAAGCGAAGAAGGCAGCGTAGCTGAAGTTAGTAGGGAGTACATGCGAGGTTGAGAGGAGTGCGAATAGGGAGAGGTATAAAGTAGATAGGAAGGAGGTGAAACTGGCAGTCACGGAGGCTAAGATTGCGGGTTTTAGTCGTTTGTACAAGGATCTAGGGGACAAAGGCGAGGAGAAGAAATTATTCCGGTTGGCTAAGGCGAGGGAAAGGAAGGCTCGGGATCTGGATCAAGTGGGGTGCATCAAAGACGAGGACGGTAGAGTATTTATGGGAGAGGCCCAGATTAAGCGGAGATGGCACACTTACTTTCATAAACTTCTAAATAAAAAAAGGGATCAGGATATTGTGCTAGGCGAGTTGGGGCATTCTGAGAGCCACCGTGATTTTGGGCACTTTAGGCGTATCAAGGTTGAGGAGGTCGTGGGGACTATGCGTAAGATGATCAGGGGCATAGATACCGGGCCTGACGAGATTCCCGTAGAATATTCTAAGTGTGTGGGTAGAGCAGGTATGCAGTGGCTGGCAGGGTTGTTTAATGTTATTTTTAGGATGAAGAGGATGTCAGACGAGTGGAGGTGGAGTATGGTGGTTCCTTTGTACAAGAACAAAGGTGACATCCAGAGTTGCAAAACGATAGGGGTATCAAACTATTGATTCATACCATAAAAGTGTGGGAGAGGGTAGTAGAAGCGAGGGTGAGGAGGACGGTGTCTATATCAGACAACCAGTTGGGGTACATGCCGGGTCGTTTTACTACGGAAGCTATCCACCTTATTAGGAGGTTGGTGGAACGGTACAGGGATAAGAAGAACGATTTGCACATGGTGTTTATTGACCTGGAGAAAGCGTATGACAGGGTTCCTAGAGATGTTCTTTGGAGATGCCTAGAGGCTAAAGGTGTGTCAGTTTCTTACATTATGGCGATTAAGGACATGTAATATGGAGCTAAAAATCGGGTTCGGACAGTGGAAGGAGACTCCGCGCATTTTTCGGTTGTTATGGGGTTACACCAAGGATCTGCGCTCAGCCCATTCTTGTTTGCTCTGGTGATGGATGCACTGACACATCATGTTCAAGGAGAGGTACCATGATGTAAGTTATTCGTTGATGACATTGTTTTGATTGACGAGACGTGGAGTGGCATTAACGAGAGGCTGGAGGTTTGGAGACAAGCTCTTGAGTCAAAGGGTTTCAAGTTGAGCAGGACGGAGGCGGAATATCTTGAGTGCAAGTTCAGTGCCGAGCTGAGGGAAGCGGGCATGGACATGAGGCTTGGATCGCAGGTCATTTCCAAGAGAAGCAATTTCAAGTACCTTGGGTCAGTTATCCATGGAGATGGGGAGATCGACGAGGATGTCACACACCGTATAGGGGTGGGGTGGATGAAATGGAGGTTCCCATCTGGAGTCATGTGTGACAAGAAAGTGCCTCCGCGACTCAAAGGTAAGTTTTATAAAGTGTTGGTTAGGTCGGCCATATTGTATGGGGCTGAGTGTTGGCCAGTTAAGAATTCATATACCCAGAAGATGAAAGTAACAGAAATCAGGATGTTGAGGTGGATGTGCGGGCACACTAGGGTTGATGAGATTAGGAATGAAGATATTCGGGAGAAGGTAGGCGTGGCTCCTATTGATGACAAGATGCGATAAGCGAGACTCAGATGGTTCGGGCACGTTCAGAGGAGGAGCTTCGATGCCCTGGTAAGGAGGTGCGAGTGGTTGGCATTGGTGGGTACGAGGAGAGGTAGAGGGCGGCCTAAAAAGTATTGGCGAGAGGTGATCAGGCGGGATATGGCGAGACTTCAGATCTCTGAGGACATGACACTCGATAGGAAGTTGTGGAGGTCGAGCATAAAGGTTGTGAGTTAGGAGGTAGTTGAGCATATTTAGTCTACTAGTGTGAGACTAGGCTTATAGGATTTAGTCTTAGATTGCTAGTGTCAGTGTTGTGTTACGCTACTCTTCCGTTTTCATAATGTCGGGCCTTATTTACTGGTCATTATTTCTGCCTTTCATCTATTCACTAGTTCTTGTGTTGTTATTATTATTTCCATGATGCTACTGATATATTGTTTCTTTTTGTCTTTTTGTCTTTTTGAGCCGAGGGTCTATCGAAAACTGCCTCATTACCCTATCGGAGTAGAAGTAAAGTCTGCGTACACATTACCCTCCCCAGATCTCACTTGTGAGACTATACTGGATCGTGTTGTTGTTGTTGTTGGGTTTCTTAGTGTCACTATTGCTACTTATTACTCGATATTTATTAATGAGAATGTACTATTTGAACGGAAAATATATAGAAAGAAGAGAATTTATGTTGTGAACACTTAAATGATTAACAAAAGGGAACTAATTCCTTTGATTGAAAGCTAAAACTAAGCACTACTATAGAAATACATCAAACAAACGCAGTAGAAAAGACAACAAAAAAATAGCAACAGAGAACGGACGGGAGATGAAAAGAGATAAACTAGAAAGAAGATGAGAAGCCACAGAAGAAGGGGGATGAGCAGTGCCCCTAGAAGGTAAAGCAAGGGCTTTAGGCCCCAAAATTTTGACGCAAATATATGAATTAAATTCAACTTTTTATCTATTTATCTATACCATATTAAAAGCACAAAGTCACTTAACGAAATGTGGTTTGCTTTTTTTTTTCCCCTTTAAAAATAGATTTCAAATTAGACAAATTTATATTTGTAATTTACTTATATTCCTAATATTTAAGACTTTAAAAGTCAACTAATTTTTAATTATTAAATTCTTCCTTATTTAAACTAGGCAGAAACTCTTAATATTTAGGAATCTAAAATTGAGTTTAATTTTACTATATAACTTTTTTCCATATTTAAATTGTGTAAGTATTTTCCTTAAATGTTTCCAAGTTTTTAACACGTTAGAAATTGTGTTTGCATTTTAATTTTGTAATACTAACCACATAAGGATCATCAAACATGTCAATTCCATTTTTTCCGTTTTGTTTGAACCATCTTGATTATTGTTAATTTGAATATTTCACTCGCACACAAATTTAAGGTGATTTTTAATTTTTTTAATATTAAAGTTAAATAATTAATAATAGATAACATCTATATTATATCATACACATTAAATATAATTTTGTCATTTCGTTATTTTTTAATATTTATAACTTTAAAATAAACCAAAAATATTGTTATAACAGTCATGAATATTAAATACAAATGATTTAAGTTGCGGCCTGTTTTAA
This sequence comes from Nicotiana undulata, assembly GCA_005239495.1. Lineage (NCBI taxonomy): Eukaryota > Viridiplantae > Streptophyta > Magnoliopsida > Solanales > Solanaceae > Nicotiana > Nicotiana undulata. The sequence continues at coordinate 61,123 of ML256171.1, read as the reverse complement.
CAATATCTTTTTGAATTAAAGAATGGGAAAATTAAGACATATTATCTCATGTTTCGAATGATAAATCCAATCATAAGTATTATATTGCCAATTCAAATGAGATAAATGTAGGAAACGTTCTTTTACGTTTCAAAAATGTGGTCCATTTAATTTGAACTAGTTAAAACTCCCTCTTAAATTCTCTTCTTCAATTTATGTAACGTTTCAAGTTGTGAAGAAACTTATGCTCATTTATGCGAGTGTTTCAAAATTGTTTTTGATGGAAGAACAATATATATATATATATATATATATATATATATATATATATATATATATATATATATATATATATATATATATATATATATATATATATATATATATGACAAATCTGATTGGGTCCCTAAGAACAAAATCTACTATTAATCTCCATACCATCTAAAGAGTGAGGTTTTGAGTGCTTAGAAGATTCTCCGGAGTAGAAAACAAACATCGTCGGAAAAACCGCAACAATGGCTGGAGGTATGTCTGATAATATTATGTTTCCGCTGCGTACTGCTCTAACAATTGGCATCAAAGCAGTTGATTAGCCTCTGCCTTGTTAATTTCGGAATTTGCGACTAATTCAAAATGGCATCTTGTTTTTAGATCTGCGTTTTTTTAAAACTTTTGAAGCATACTAATGACAGAATACATATCAAAACTATTTTTCTAGCATTCTGGGATTTGAAACGTCGTTTTTGGTGTTTGGAATCATAAGCATGAGTAGTGTCTGAAAACGGGTTAAACCGGATCAAAACGACCCGGCAGAAGGTAGAAGATGATACTGTTATTATTGTTATGTGCATTATTATAAGAATGAAATAGTTTTCTGATTCTCTAAGGCTTGAAAGTGACATGAGTCCATGTGGGCTACTTTATTTAATATTTTAAAATTTTCTTTATAAAAAACAAAAAAAATTAGTGGCTACAATTGCATCATTTGATGCCGTCACTTTATGTGCAATTCGAGAAGTTTTAGAAAACTACTCTCTGTGATATTAAATTTAGGGGTTTTAGAAAAGTAAACTAATTTAAAAATGCTTAATGTGTTTGTTGTATAATTCTTGTTGCTCTTTACATACAAATACAGGGATGGAAAGGCCGGTCCATGTATGAAAATAGAGTAAGAATACTCTAAGAAAGTTAGCTTATTGTAGTACGAAAGTTTTCTGAGTTATAACNGAATGGATGGAAAGGCCGGTCCATGTATGAAAATAGAGTAAGAATACTCTAAGAAAGTTAGCTTATTGTAGTACGAAAGTTTTCTGAGTTATAACAGTTGGGTTGATTTTAGTACAAAAGTTTTCTGAGTTGTGTAGCTTTGCAAGCCGTCCCTTATGGGTTGTTGAAGCTAGCCCCTTTGGTAGGAAAACTTTTGAGACTATAAGCAAATTAACTGTTAGTGCAGCTTCGCAATAGCCAGCCCCTTTTGTAAGAAAACTTTCGTATCTATGATATAGTTTGCTTTCTTAGAGTCTCTTGCTCTATTCTTTATATTGTGGTATCATAGCCAGCCCATCCTTTCGGAGGGAGGAACTCTTTGACCATTCCATCTCAAAAAACCCAATAAAACCATATTTTCTTGTCAAATGATCCAACCCAAAGATACACGAGATACATGGCCTAACCCTGACAAAGAATTCTTCTGGAATGTACAAAGTATCATGGAAGAACATGACTGGTGTCGACATTTTGACAAAGAAGGAAGAAGAGTTTTGTGGTTCAAATATCCCTTTACGGGATACTGCCCATGGAGAATATGATGAACACCACCAGTGTCACTGGGGAAAATTTGACCGCAACGAGCCCAAGCAAAAATCCAAGAAAAAAGGAAAAACTACTGAAAAGCAGTTTCGAGCAAAATATGAAAACAAAGACCCTTCAATGGGTTCATTAAGCCGTCCAGGTAAATATGAATTTCTGGTTAGTTATAAACCCCAAATGGCCAAAATTACTAGAAAAATTCACTTCAAGTTGAGAAGATAGTGAAATCACCCCAGAATCCAAAAAGTCACCTGAACTTAAAACTCCATCAACCCAAAAGTCCACACACCCACAAATATTCATGATGAGCCCTTCAAGTTTCAGCCATACCCAAGATTTTCCTCCACTTCAACCTTTTGAAAAAGAAGGTATTAGTCATGCTCCAAAAATCCCCAAGAAAAACATAGTATTACCTTCTGGAGAAAACCCCCCAACAAGTGACATTGAGGCAACAATGAACTGGCAATCAGAAAATTCCATCTGCCAAAAGAAAGTGCTCAACAATATTGGCAACTCCATAAAAAACGTTGCCCATGCACAAAACAAGTTAATGAGCAAAGTGGAAACAATTGAGAAAAAGGTGGAGCGGACATCATCTCAGCATGCAGGACTAATCAAAGCCTTGGAGCTAAGATTGACGAATTTACAATATGAGATTTGTCCGCCAGGAACTTCACTTTTCCAGTTCCTCCAACAACAACAAAAAGAGACAATTTCACTCAAGGAACAAATCCAACTTTTGGGAAATGACCGCTTTGAGTCACATAAAACCCCACTTTTCCCTTCAAAACCTACCTTCTACCCCATGTCAACACAAGCATATTCCCCACCAAAAATGGACAACACCTTTTCTACTTTTCCTACGACCTCATACAATCCTATCTCTTTCACCCAACCCTTAAAGGAAGAACTTGAATTCGATATTGCAAAAGTGGTTTGGGAAAAGAAAGATGCTCTTGCAGCAAAAAAACAAACCAAGAAAAGGCGAGACCAAGGAGAAAGTTCAAAAGGGTCCAACCCTGAAAGTCTGATGATTTCCGATCAGAAGATTCCGGACTACTATGTTTCCCAACCAAGAAACATGTCAGAAGGAGATACTACATGGTCAGAATCTCTAAATTCCTCTGACGATGATACAATGGAAGACAACTTTCAATCAAGCAATGATTCCACAGAAAACTCTTCCGAAGAAGATGATCTCCTGATATTTGTGAGCCAACCAAGAGACCCAGAAATATTTGAAGTAGAGGAGGATCAAGAAGGCATGACGGGTGAACCAATCCCAGAAAGAAGACAGGAACCCATGGCGTCAAAACCAGTTGGAACTGGATTCCACACTTTCACCTTAGACGACGTCAAAGTTTCAAAGTGGCCTCAAAGGATCCAAGACTTCGATACTTGGATGGTGACCAAAAATTTGGTGGAACGAGAAAAGTATATCATTCTATCAGAACTAACTTCACGGTTCTCAGGAATCCTCAGAGATTGGTGGAATTCACTTGGGATTCAAGACAAAAATACTTTTCTTACATCCCAGGATTTCGCCTTCAACATCAAGATTCTACATGAAGTTTTCTGCGGAGATACTAGCCAAAGATAGGAGAAAATGCGAAGATAACTCTTCGAGATGAAGTGTGTGTCATTCGACAGAAATGACATTGACATGCATTTTCAAAAAATGGCAAAGATATACTTTAAAATTGGCGGAGACATCAACCTGAAACAAGAATTTGTCTCTTCCCTTCCAAAGTTGTTGGCGAGCCAAACCATGACCATCATTGAATAAAAGTTTCGATCAATAACAGTCCCACAAGTCGGCTACATCGGGCAAGCTATATTTGTAGNTTCGAGATGAAGTGTGTGTCATTCGACAGAAATGACATTGACAGGCATTTTCAAAAAATGGCCAAGATATACTTTGAAATTGGAGGAGACATCAACCTGAAACAAGCATTTGTCTCTTCCCTTCCAAAGCTGTTGGCAAGCCGAACCATGACCATCATTGAAGAAAAGTTTCAATCAATAACAGTCCCACAAATCGGCTACATCAGGCAAGCTATATTTGTAGCTTTGGAGGATATTTGTACGAAGCGCTCAGCCCTAAAACAAATTATCCAGCACAACCCAGCGCTTGACAAAACATGTCGCAGATCTGATCTGATCTGATCACTGGATCAGGATGTTCCTGCAAAACATCTAGACGACAGAAAGGATTCAGGAGTTTCAGATGGCCAAGAATTGCAGATGGAAAATCAAAGTCCAAGAGACGCACAAAATATTTCAGACGTAGAAGCCCTGGAAATTTTCACAAGAAAAACGGATGCTTTATTTGCCACAAGATTGGACATTTTGCAAAAAACTGTCCCCAATGAAGAAGATCTGTCAAACTCCTTCAAGAAATTGAAGATTATACTGGCATACATCTCGGAAAAGAGGAGGACCTTGAATCCATATTCTCTGTGGATGATGAACCTAGTGACGAAACTCTATTCTCTCTGGATATTTATGAAGATCAAGGCAATGATCACTATCAAATTTCAGAACCAGAGATCGAAGCCCTAGTGGAGATCAACGCTGTCACAGTCGTTCCTCAAGTAGAACTCAAAGTCTATTCGTCCAAATGGGATAGACCAATTCGCGTTATTGCTTTAATCGACACTGGAGCTGCTTCGTCGCTCATAAATCCAATTGTTCTCCCGGAAGATCAATGGATGCCGCACTTTAAGGATTTCAACACTGCATCAAATGGAATCCTGACTACCACTGTCATCACAAAGCATCCGGTTACAATTGAAGTCTTTCCAAGATTGAAGTATAGAACCAAGATGATAGGGTCTGATGTACCAGGAAAAGATCTTATTGTTGGGTTCGACATTTACAGACAACTCAGAGATCAACTCCAGATCAAGGCTAACGGAATAGCTTTCAAGAAGCAATTCAAACCTTATTCTGAGATTCCAAGGCTATTCAAAATCACCAATGATGAACAAATCAAAGAGATTGAGAAAAATCTCATTGAGCATTCAAGTGATGAATCCCACAAAGACTTCATGAAGAAAGGGAAAAGCCCGTTATGGAAAAATGAAGAATTTTTTATTAAGCTCCCTTTCAAGAAAAATGAAAACATCAATCCAACAAAAGCAAGTCATTCAGGCATGAATCCAGATCATCTCCAGTTAGCAAAAAAAGAATGTGAAGAACTTTTGGAATTTGATCTAATAGAGCCATCGGACTCACAATGGGCATGCGAAGCATTCTACGTCAACAAAAGAGCTGAGCAGACAAGAGGAAAACTCAGGTTAGTCATTAACTACCAGCGACTTAACCATTTCTTCCAAGATGATAAATTTCCTATCCCAAATAAACTGACTCTTTTCTCCCACCTAGACAAGGCCAAATATTTTTCTAAGTTTGATTTAAAATATGGATTTTGGCAATTGGGAATCCACCCTGAAGAAAGACCCAAAACTGGTTTTTGCATCCCCAATCATCACTTCTAATGGAAGGTCATGCCCTTCGGATTGAAAATTCCACCCTTCTTGTTCCAAAAAGCCATGATAAAAATATTCCAGCCCATCTTCCATACCTCTTTGGTTTACATTGATGACATCCTGCTATTCAGCTATACATTGGAGGAACATGTCAATTTGCTTCGTCAGTTTGAGGCATTGATAACACAATACGGGATCATGCTATCAGTGAAGAAGATGGTTCTTGCCCAAAAAGAGATTGATTTTCTTGGAATGTATTTTATCCAAGGTGCATACAGTCCAGGACCACATATATGTCAAGAACTACTCAAGTTTCCAGATACCAACCTCACAACAAAGCAGATCCAACAGTTCTTGGGTATAGTAAATTATGTGAGAGATTTCATCCCAAATATCTCTACATATATTTCTCCACTCACAGGCATGTTCAAGAAAAATGCTCCATCATGGGGAAAGAAGCAAGATGAAGCAGTCAGAGAAATAAAGGAGATTTCTAAAAATGTCAAGTCCCTCTACATCCCTTCCGACGGTAAGAAGATATTGCAAACTGATGCCAACAATGAATATTGGAGTGCCGTTCTATTTGAAGAAAAAGATGGCCAAAGAAAAATATGCGAATATGCAAGCGGGGAGTTCAAAGAGGCGGAGCAACATTACCACTCCACATTCAAGGAGATACTTGCAGTAAAGAATGTAATCAAGAAATTCAATTTTTTCCTGATTCACACAGAATTTCTGATAGAGATGGATATGAAGGCTTTCCCAAATATGATCCAGTTGAATGCAAAAATTATTCCCAATCCTCAAATTCTCAGATGGGATCAATGGTTCTCTCCCTACAGGTTCCAAGCCAGACACCTGAAAGGAAAGGATAATATTTTCGCAGATTTTCTGTCTCGACCGGAAGATTTTCAAAGAGATTTTCCACGGCAAAGCTGAAGCCTAAGCAAAACCTAACCAATCACATATTCATGTTCTCAAATGTATCAGGAACAAGTTCATTGAAGCTAACAGATCATCCACTGGAATTGTTCAACCTCATGGATCCCTTTGATCTGTCAATTCTTATGGAAAGAAGAACTTATTATGAGCTTCAAGTTTTCCGGCGACATGGAGGATCAATTTTCAACCCATATGGGGTCAATCCAGAATATTCGTTTTTCCATATATTCATAGCCCAAGCCAAGTATTTTCCACAAGAATTATTATGGTTTTTCTGGTACCTATGTCATCAGTACTACATCTTCATGGAATTCAAGTGCAATGTCTTCAAAGATTTTGACAACGTTGAACCAGCTCTTAAAGTGTTTCTATTATGGTTCAAGCCTAGAAGATATTGGGTAAAATGTTTCAATGATTCCTACAATGCAAAGGTATTCATGTTTCATAGGCCAGTGAATATAATTAATGGGAAAGTCCAGGCACAAGCAGATGCGTCATTCTGGTGGAAATTTCCCGTGTCAATATTATCCATGGAAGAAGAATACAGTGAATCACAAAGAATTATCTTTCACCAAAACAAGTGCATCCCCAAAGAAATATGGCCAAAAGATTGGGCAAGTTGGAATTATACCAACACTCATCCTCACTGGGGAAAAGTTCGAGAAGCAACAAAAGAATATCAAACTCCGTATGAAATCATCCGGGAAAAAACCACTCAGGACATCTCCAGATTAAGGTTGAGGATCACATCCCACAATCCAAAGGAGAAGGAACATGCCGAAAAATATCCGTCAAGTTCTAGGCATTACTACACAAGATCTCTGAAAAGATGCCTAGAAGAAAAACCCAGAAGATCGATGTAAGACAATTATCTAAATCCCTGTTAATCCAACCATAATCCTACATTACCTACCAAAAAACCTTAAAAAATCATCTACCCATGCCAAAACAAAATTTCACATCCTTCCAAACCATCCGAGTCCCAATTTCACATGCTTTCACATGCCTCCACATGCTTTTTCACATGCAGCACACCATTTTCACATGCTTCCACAACCTTTCACATACTAAACCACGTTTATTTCACCTCAGTCACATGTTTTCAGGAGCTTTTTAGTTGTTTTGCCTAAGGTCCATCACATGTAAAAAGGGACCCACTTGTAGATAAGTTTGCCATGTAAGATAGGCTTATTTTAATGTAAGTTTTTCTTGTAATAACCTCTTATCCCCTATATAAAGGAGGCCTTGTAGTAGTTGTAAGACCATCTTGCAATTATCTTGCAATCATCTTGTAAACTATCTTGTATACTTTATGATATATTACATATGAGTTCTTTCTAAATTTCCCTCTTGTTATTTATTTCGAATGGATGGAAAGGCCGGTCCATGTATGAAAATAGAGTAAGAATACTCTAAGAAAGTTAGCTTATTGTAGTACGAAAGTTTTCTGAGTTATAACAGTTGGGTTGATTGTAGTACAAAAGTTTTCTGAGTTGTGTAGCTTGGCAAGCCATCCCTTATGGGTTGTTGAAGCTAGCCCCTTTGGTAGGAAAACTTTTGAGACTATAAGCAAATTAAATGTTAGTGCAGCTTGGCAATAGCCAGCCCCTTTTGTAGGAAAACTTTCGTATCTATGATATAGTTTGCTTTCTTGGAGACTCTTTTTCTGAGTTGTGTAGCTTGGAAAGACGTCCCTTATGGGTTGTTGAAGCCATCCCCTTTGGTAGGAAAACTTTTGAGACTATAAGCAAATTAACTATTAGTGCAGCTTGGCAATAGCCAGCTCTTTTGTAGAAAAACTTTCGTATCTATGATATAGTATGCTTTCTTGAAGTCTCTTGCTCTACTCTTTATACTGTGGTATCAGAGTCAGCTCATCCTTTCGGAGGGAGGAACAACTTACTAAATATGTCTGAGTCATTTCCATCATCCTCTTCCCTAGAAAAAATGAATATGTCTCCTACTCTATATAAAACTTTGTCCAAAAATATGATTATCTCTATGAAGTAGATATCCTACCCGATGAACAGAAAGTATCTTCAACTGAACTACCCCTTATAAACCCTTACTCTGCTTTTGCCAAAAAATCATTTGCACCATGGACCCAAATCCATTCCTTAGTCCAAAATAAACCAAAAAGAGTCAAGGAATATGTTGTTGCTTCAAAACTTGACCAGCATCCTATTCTTGCCACTCGAGAGGAACAATTTATTACCCTCCAAATTCCAGATGATTTTCCCATACAGTGGAGAGACCATGGTTTTACCCATATCCATTTTGGTGCTATCCGAATTGATCTGACTTATCATGGAAGAAAAGGTCAACATGTTGTTGCTCGACTTTCACTTCTAGACACAAGATATTTGGAGTACCAACATGCAAATATGGGTACTACAGAAGTTACCTTTAATGCAGGGACTGCTTTCATAACCATCTTTCCAAATTTTAATATGTCCCTTTATGACCCATACTTAACCGAAGGCCTAAAAATCCAGGTCCAAATTCAAGGTGCCCCACAAGCCAAAGATTCTATCCAAGCCACTCTTCATCACCAAATAGTGTGGCGAGTTCAAAATCATGCCATGGATCTTTGCCTTCCCGGAGGAGAAAATGTTTTACTCTTGAATATTGATGCTATCAAAGGAAATACCATGTGCACCCAAATACCCAAACAAATTCCAGAGATGAGCTTGTCAAAATTCTTCCTTATTCCTAGATCACAAATTATGAAGGATTAAGGGAACTAGAAGAACCTCTACAATCTGGTGAGCCAACTTTTACCAAAAGAAATGACAAAACTGTTTCCATAAGCTTTGACCATTCCCATCTCAAAAAACCCAATAAAACCATCTTTTCTTGCCAAATGATTCAACCCAATGATACACGAGATACATGGCCTGACCCTGACAGAGAATTCTTCTGGAATATACAAAGCATAACGGAAGAACATGACTGGTGTCGACATTTCGACAAATAAGGCATAAGAGTTTGGTGGTTCAAATGCCCCTTTACGGGACACTGCCCTTGGGATCTCGATTGCAATTGCCAAGATTGTTTGGAAGATCCAATTGGAGAATATGATGAATACCACCAGCGTCACTGAGAAACATTTGACCGCAACAAGCAAAAATCCAAGAAAAAAGGAAAAACTACTGAAAAGCAGTTTCGATCCAAATATGAAAACAAAGACCCTTCAATTGGTTCATTAAGTCGTCCAGGTAAATATGAATTTCTGGTCAGTTATAAACCCCAAGAATGGAAAAAATTACCAGAAAATTTCACTCCAAGTTGGGAAGATAGTGAAATCACCCCAAAATCCAAAAAGCCACCTAAACCTAAAACTCCACCAACCCAAAAGTCCACACACCCACAAATATTCATGATGAGCCCTTCAAGTTCCAGTCATACCCAAGATTTTCCTCCACTACAACCTTTTGAAAAAGAAGGTATCATTCATGCTCCAAAAATCCACAAGAAAAATATAGTATTACCTTCTGGAGAAAAACCCACAGCAAGTGACATCAAGGCAACAATGAACTAGCAATCAGAAAATTCCATCTGCCAAAATAAAGTGCTCAACAATATTGGAAACCCCATAAAAACGTTTTCCATGCACAAAACAAGTTAATGAGCAAAGTGAAAACAATTGAGAAAAAGGTGGAGCGGACATCATCTCAACATGCAGGACTAATCAGAGCCTTGGAGCTAAGATTGGCAAATTTACAATATGAGATTTGTCCACCAGGAACTTCACTTTTCCAGTTCCTCCAACAACAACAAAAAGAAACGATTTCACTCAAGGAACAAATCCAACTTTTGAGAAATGACCGCTTTGAGTCACATAAAACCTCACTTTTCCCTTCAAAACCTACCTTCTACCCCATGTCAACACAAGCATATTCCCCACCAAAAATGGACAACACCTTTTCTACTTTTCCTACTACCTCATACAATCCTATCTCTTTCACCCAACCCTTAAAGGAAGAACTTGGATTCGATATTGCAAAAATGGTTTGGGAAAGGAAAGATGCTCTTGCAGCAAAAAAACAAACCAAGAAAAGGCGAGACCAAGGAGAAAGTTCAAAAGGGTCCGACCCTGAAAGTCTGATGATTTCCGATCAGAAGATTCCGGACTACTATGTTTCCCAGCCAAGAAACATGTCATAAGGAGATACTACATGGTCAGAATCTCTAAATTCCTCTGACGATGATACAATGGAAGACAAATTTCAATCAAGCAATGATTCCACAGAAAACTCTTCCGAAGAAGATGATCTCCCGATATTTGTGAGCCAACCAAGAGACCCGGAAATATCTGAAGTAGAGGAGGATCAAGAAGGCATGACGGGTGAACCAATCCCAGAAAGAAGACAGGAACCCATGGCGTCAAAACCAGTTGGAACTGGATTCCACACTTTCACCTTAGACGACGTCAAAGTTTCAAAATGGCCTCAAAGGATCCAAGACTTCTATACTTGGATGGTGACCAAAAATTTGGTGGAACGAGAAAAGTATATCATCCTGTCAGAACTAACTTCACGGTTCTCAGGAATCCTCATTGATTGGTGGAATTCACTTGGGATTCAAGACAAAAATACTTTTCTTACATCCCAGGATTTCGCCTTCAACATCAAGATTCTACATGAAGTTTTCTGCGGAGATACTGGCCAAAGACATGAAACAATACGAAGACAACTCTTCGAGATGAAGTGTGTGTCATTCGACAGAAATGACATTGACAGGCATTTTCAAAAAATGGCAAAGATATACTTTGAAATTGGCGGAGACATCAACCTGAAACAAGCATTTGTCTCTACCCTTCCAAAGTTGTTGGCGAGCCGAACCATGACCATCATTGAAGAAACGTTTCAATCAATAACTTTCCCACAAGTCGGCTACATCGGGCAAGCTATATTCGTAGCTTTGGAGGATATTTGTATGAAGCACTCAACCCTAAAACAAATTATCCATCACAACCCAACGCTTGACAAATCATGTCGCAGATCTGATCTGATCACTGGATCAGGATGTTCCAGCAAAACATCTAGGCGACAGAAAGGATTCAAGAGTTTCAGATGGCCAAGAATTACAGATGGAAAATCAAGGTCAAAGAGACGCACAAAATATTTCAGACGTAGAAGCCCTGGAAATTTTCACAAGAAAAAAAGATGCTTTATTTGCCACAAGATTGGACATTTTACAAAAACTTGTCCCCAATCAAGAAGATCTGTCAAACTCCTTCAAGAAATTGAAGATTATACTGGCATTCATCTCGGAAAAGAGGAGGACCTTGAATCCATATTCTCTGTGGATGATGAACCTAGTGAAGAAACTCTATTCTCTCTGGATATCTATGAAGATCAAGGCAATGATCACTATCAAATTTCAGAACCGGAGATTGAAGCCCCAGAAGAGATCAACGCTCTCACAGTCGTTCCTCAAGTAGAACTCAAAGTCTATTCATCCAAATGGGATAGACCAATTCGAGTTATTGCTTTCATCGACACTGGAGCTATTTCCTCACTCATAAATCCTGTTGTTCTCCCAGAAGATCAATGGATGCCGCACTTTAAGGATTTCAACACTGCATGAAATGGAATTCTGACTACCATTGTCATCACAAAGCATCCGGATACAATTGAATTCTTTCCAGGACTGAAGTACAGAACCAAGCTGATAGGGTCTGATGTACCAGGAAAAGAACTTATTGTTGGGTTCGACATTTACAGACAACTCAGAGATCAACTCCAGATCAAGGCTAACGGGATTGCTTTCAAGAAGAAGTTCAAACCTAATTATGAGATTCTAAGTCTATTCCAAATCACCAATGATGAACAAATCAAAGAGATTGAGCAAAATCTCATTGAGCATTCATGTGCCGAATCCCACAAAGATTTCATGAAGAAAGGGAAAAGCCCGTTATGGAAAAATGAAGAATTTTTTATTAAGCTCCCTTTCAAGAAAAATGAAAACATCAATCCAACAAAAGCAAGTCATTCAGGCATGAATCCAGATCATCTCCAGCTTGCAAAGAAAGAATGTGAAGAACTTTTGGGATTTGATCTAATAGAGCCATCAGATTCACAATGGGCATGCGAAGCATTCACGTCAACAAAAGAGCTGAGCAGACAAGAGGAAAACTCAGGTTAGTCATTAACTACCAGCCACTTAACCATTTCCTCCAAGATGATAAATTTTCTATTCCAAATAAACTCACTCTTTTCTACCACCTAGCCAAGGCCAAATATTTTTCCAAGTTTTGATTTAAAATCTGGATTTTGGCAATTGGGAATCCACCCTGAAGAAAGACCCTAAACTGGTTTTGCATCCCCGATCATCACTTCCAATGGAAGGTCATGCCCTTCAAATTGAAAACTGAACCCTCCTTGTTCCAAAAAGCCATGATAAAAATATTCCAGCCCATCCTCCATACCTCTTTGGTTTACATTGATGACATCCTGCTATTCAGCTATACATTGGAGGAACATGTCAATTTGCTTCGTCAGTTTGAGGCATTGATAACACAATACGGGATCATGCTTTCAGCAAAAAAGATGGTTCTTGCCCAAAAGGAGATTGATTTTCTTGGAATGCATTTTATCCAAGGTGCATACAGTCCAGGACCACATATATGTCAAGAACTACTCAATTTTCCAGAGACCAACCTCACAACAAAGCAGATCCAACAGTTCTTGGGCATAGTAAATTATGTGAGAGATTTCATCCCAAATATCTCTACATATATTTCTCCACTCATAGACATGCTCAAGAAAAATGCTCCATCATGGGGAAAGAGGCAAGATGAAGCAGTCAGGGAAATAAAGGAGATTTCTAAAAATGTCAAGTCCCTCTAAATCCCTTCAGACGGTAAGAAGATACTGCAGACTGATGCCAACAATGAGTATTGGAGTGTCGTTCTATTTGAAGAAAAAGATGGCCAGAGGAAAATATGTGGATATGCCAGCGAGAAGTTTAAAGAAGCGGAGAAACATTACCACTCCACCTTCAATGAAATCCTTGCAGTAAAAAATGTAATCAAGAAATTCAATTTTTTCTTGGTTCACACATAATTTCTGATAGAGATGGATATGGAGGCCTTCCCAAAGATGATCCAGATAAATGCAAAAATTATAACCAATCCTCAAATTCTCAGATGGGATCAATAGGCACCTGAAAGGAAAGGATAATATTCTTGCAGATTTTCTGTCTCGACCGGAAGAATTTTCAAAGATATTTTCCTCGGCAAAGCTGAAGTCTAATAAAGACCTAACAAATCACATCTTCATGTTCTCAAATGTATCAAGAACAAGTTCATTGATGCCAACAGATCATCCACCAGAATTGTTCAACCTCATGGATATCTTTGATCCGTCAATTCTTATGGAAAAAAGAACCTATTATGAGCTTCAAGTTTTCCGGCGACATAGAGGATCAATTCTCAAGCCATATGGGGTCAATACAGAATATCCGTTCGGCCATATATTCATAGCTCAAGCCAAGGATTTTCCACAAGCATTATTATGGTTTTTCTGGTACCTATGTCATCAATACTACATCTTCATGGAATTCAAGTGCAATGTCTTCAAAGATTTTGACAACATTGAACCAGCTCTTAAAGTACTTTTATTATGGTTCAAGCCTAGAAGACATTGGGTAAAAATTTTCAATGATTCCTACAATGCAAAGGTATTCATGTTTCATAGGCCAGTTAAGATTATTAATGAAAAAGTCCAGGCACAAGAAGAGGCGTCATTCTGGTGGAAATTTCCCGTGTCTATCTTATCCATGGAAGAAGAATACAGTGAAGCACAAAGAATTATCTTCCAGCAAAACAGGTGCATCCCGAAAGAAATATGACCAAAAGATTGGGCAAGTTGAAATTATACCAGCACTCATCCTCACTGGGAAAAAGTCCGAGAAGCAGCAAAAGAATATCAAACTCCGATTGAAAGGCCGGTCCATGTATAAAAATAGAGTAAGAATATTCTAATAAAGTTAGCTTATTGTAGTACGAAAGTTTTATTGGAACATGCCGAAGGAGAACCTTCAAGTTCTAGGCGTTACTACACAAGATCTCTGAAAAGATGCCTAGAAGGCAAACCTAGAAGATCAATGGAAGACAATTATCTAAATTCCTGTTAATCCCACCATAATCCTACATTACCTACCAAAAAACCTTAAAAAATCATCTACCCATGCCAAAACAAAATACCACATCCTTCCAAACCACCCGGGTCCCACTTTCACATGCTTTCACATGCCTCCACATGCTCCATCACATGCAGCACACCATTTTCACATGCTTCCACAACCTTTCACATGCTAAACCACTTTTATTCCACTGCAGTCACATGTTTCCAGGAGCTTTTTAGTTGTTTTGCCTAAGGTCCTTCACATGTAAAAAGGGACCCACATGTAGATAAGTTTGCCATGTAAGATATGTTTATTTTAATGCAAGTTTGTCTTGTAATAACCTCCTAGCCCTATATAAAGGAGGCCTGGTAGTAGTTGTAAGATCATCTTAGAATTATCCTACAATCATCTTGTAAACTATCTTTTGTGATATATTACATATGAGTTCTTTCTAAATTTCCCTCTTGTTCTTTCTTTCGAATGGATGGAAAGGCCGGTCCATGTATGAAAATAGAGTAAGAATACTCTAAGAAAGTTAGCTTATTGTAGTACGAAAGTTTTCTGAGTTATAACAGTTGGGTTGATTATAGTACAAAAGTTTTCTGAGTTGTGTAGCTTGGCAAGCCGTCCCTTATGGGTTGTTGAAGCCAGCCCTTTTGGTAGGAAAACTTATGAGACTATAAGCAAATTAACTATTAGTGCAGCTTGGCAATAGCCAACCCTTTTGTAGGAAAACTTTCGTATCTATGATAAAGCAAACTATATCATAGATACGAAAGTTTTTCTACAAAAGGGGATGGCTATTGCCAAGCTGCACTAACAGTTAATTTGCTTATAGTCTCAAAAGTTTACCTACCAAAGGGGATGGCTTCAACAACCCATAAGGGACGGCTTGCCAAGCTACACAACTCAGAAAACTTTTGTACTACAATCAACCCAACTGTTATAACTCAGTAAACTTTCGTACTACAATAAGCTAACTTTCTTAGAGTAATCTTACTCTATTTTCATACATGGACCGGCCTTCATATCCATCTCTATCAGAAATTCTGTGTGAATCAAGAAAAAATTAAATTTCTTGATTCCATTTTTTTACTGCAAGGATTTCTTTGAAGGTGGAGTGGTAATGTTGCTCCGCTTATTTGAACTTTCCGCTGGCATATTCGCATATTTTCCTCTGGCCATCTTTTTCTTCAAATAGAACGACACTCAAATACTCATTGCTGGCATCAGTCTGCAGTATCTTCTTACCGTCTGAAGGATGTAGAGGGACTTGACATTTTTAGAAATCTCCTTTATTTCCCTTACTGCTTCATCTTGCTTCTTTCCCCATGATGGAGCATTTTTCTTGAGCATGTCTTTGAGTGGAGAAATATATGTAGAGATATTTGGGAGGAAATATCTCACATAATTTACTATACCCAAGAACTGTTGGATCTGCTTTGTTGTGAGGTTGGTATTTGGAAACTTGAGTAGTTCTTGACATATATGTGGTCCTGGACTGTATGCACCTTGGATAAAATACATTCCAAGAAAATCAATCTCCTTTTGGGCAAGAACCATCTTTTTCGCTGAAAGCATGATCCCGTATTGTGTTATCAATGCCTCAAACTGACGAAGCAAATTGACATGTTCCTCCAATGTATAGCTGAATAACAGGATGTCATCAATGTAAACCAAAATGGTATGGAGGATGGGCTGGAATATTTTTATCATGGCTTTTTGGAACGGGGGTGCAGTTTTCAATCCGAAGGACATGACCTTCCATTGGAAGTGATGATCGGGGATGCAAAAACTAGTTTTGGGTCTTTCTTCAGGGTGGATTCCCAATTGCCAAAATCCAGATTTTAAATCAAACTTGGAAAATATTTGGCCTTGGCTAGGTGGGAGAAAAGAGTGAGTTTATTTGGGATAGGAAATTTATCATCTTGGAGGAAATGGATAAGTGGATGGTAGTTAATGACTAACCTGAGTTTTCCTCTTGTCTTCTCAGCTCTTTTGTTGACGTAGAATGCTTTGCATGCCCATTGTGAATCTGATGGCTCTATTAGATCAAATTCCAAAAGTTCTTCACATTCTTTCTTTGCAAGCTGGAGATGATCTGGATTCATGCCTGAATGACTTGCTTTTGTTGGATTGATGTTTTCATTCTTCTTGAAAGGGAGCTTAATAAAAAATTCTTCCTTTTTCCATAACGAGCTTTTCCCTTTCTTCATGAAGTCTTTATGGGATTCGGCACATGAATGCTCAATGAGAGTTTGCTCAATCTCTTTGATTTGTTCATCATTGGTGATTTGGAATAGCCTTGGAATCTCAGAATAAGGTTTGAACTGCTTCTTGAAAGCTATCCCGTTAGCCTTGATCTGGAGTTGATCTCTGAGTTGTCTGTAAATGCCGAACCCAACAATAAGGTCTTTTCCTGGTACATTAGACCCTATCAGCTTGGTTCTATACTTTAGTCCTGGAAAGAATTCAATTGTAACTGGATGCTTTGTGATGATAATAGTAGTCAAGATTCCATTTGATGCAGTGTTGAAATCCTTAAAGTGTGGCATCGATTGATCTTCCGGGAGAACAGCAGGATTTATGAGTGAGGAAGCGGCTCCATGTCGATGAAAGTAATAACTCGAATTGGTTTATCCCATTTGGATGAATAGACTTTGAATTCTACTTGAGGAACAACTGTGAGAGCGTTGATCTCCTCTGGGGCTTCTATATCTGGTTCTGAAATTTGATAGTGATCATTGCCTTGATCTTCGTAGATATCCAACGAGAATAGAGTTTCTTCACTAGGTTCATCATCCACATAGAATATGGATTCAAGGTCCTCTTCTTTTCCGAGATGTATGCCAGTATAATCTTCAATTTCTTGAAGCAGTTTGACAAATCTTCTTGATTGGGGACAGTTTTTTGCAAAATGTCCAATCTTGTGGCAAATAAAGCATCTATTTTTCTTGTGAAAATTTCCTTGCCTTCTACGTCTGAAATATTTTGTGCGTCTCTTGGACTTTGATTTTCCATCTGCAATTCTTGGCCATCTGTAACTCCTTAATCCTTTCTGTCGCCTAGATGTTTTGTAGGAACATCATGATCCAGCGATCAGATCAGATCTGCGACATGCTTTTTCAAGCGCTGGGTTGTGCTGGATAATTTGTTTTAGGGCTGAGCGCTTCGTACAAATATCCTCCAAAGCTACGAATATAGCTTGCCTGATGTAGCCGACTTGTGGGATTGTTATTGATTGAAACTTTTCTTCAATGATGGTCATGGTTTGGCTTGCCAACAACTTTGGAAGGGAAGAGACAAATGCTTGTTTCAGGTTGATGTCTCTGCCAATTTCAAAGTATATCTTTGCCATTTTTTGAAAATGCCTGTCAATGTCATTTCTGTTGAATGACACACACTTCATCTCGTAGAGTTGTCTTCACATTTTCTCCTGTCTTTGGCCAGTATCTCCGCAGAAAACTTCATGTAGAATCTTGATGTTGAAGGCGAAATCCTGGGATGTAAGAAAAGTATTTTTGTCTTGAATCCCAAGTGAATTCCACCAATCTCTGAGGATTCCTGAGAGCCGTGAAGTTAGTTCTGACAGGATGATATACTTTTCTCGTTCCACCAAATTTTTGGTCACCATCCAAGTATAGAAGTCTTGGATCCTTTGAGGCCATTTTGAAACTTTGACGTCGTCTAAGGTGAAAGTGTGGAATCCAGTTCCAACTGGTTTTGACGCCATGGGTTCCTGTCTTGTTTCTGGGATTGGTTCACCCGTCATGCCTTCTTGATCTTCCTCTACTTCAGATATTTCTGGGTCTCTTGGTTAGCTCACAAATATCGGGGGATCATCTTCTTCAGAAGATTTTTCTGCGGAATCATTGCTTGATTGAAAGCTATCTTCCATTGTATCATCGTCAGAGGAATTTAGAGATTCTGACCATGTAGTATCTCCTCCTGACATGTTTCTTGGCTGGGAAACATAGAAATCCGGAATCTTCTGATCAGAAATCATCAGACTTTCAGTGTTGGACCCTTTTGAACTTTCTCCTTGGTCTCGCCTTTTCTTGGTTTATTTTTTTTCTGCAAGAGCATCTTTCCTTTCCCAAACCATTTTTGCAATATCGAATTCAGTTTCTTCTTTTAAGGGTTGGATGAAAGAAATAGGATGGTGTGAGGTAGTAGGAAAAGTAGAAAATGTATTGTCCATTTTTAGTGGGGAATATGCTTGGGCTGACATGGGGTAGAAGGTAGGTTTTGAAGGGAAAAGTGGAGTTTTTTGTGACTCAAAGCGGCCATTTCTCAAAAGTTGGATTTGTTCCTTGAGTGAAATCGTCTCTTTTTGTTGTTGTTGGAAGAACTGGAAAAGTGAAGTTCCTGGCGGACAAATCTCATATTGTAAATTTGCCAATCTTAGCTCCAAGGCTTTGATTAGTCCTGCATGCTGAGATGATGTCTGCTCCACCTTTTTCTCAATTATTTCCACTTTGCTCATTAACTTGTTTTGTGCATGGGCAACGCTTTTTATGGAGTTGCCAATATTGTTGAGCACTTTATTTTGGCAGATGAAATTTTCTGATTGCCAATTCATTGTTGCCTCGATGTCACTTGTTGGGGGTTTTTCTCCAGAAGGTAATGCTATGTTTTTCTTGGGGATTTTTGGAGCATGAATGATACCTTCTTTTTCAAAAGGTTGAAGTGGAGGAAAATCTTGGGTATGGCTGGAACTTGAAGGGCTCATCATGATAATGTGTGGGTGTGTGGACTTTTGGGTTAATGGAGTTTTAGGTTCAGGTGGCTTTTTGGGTTCTGGGGTGATTTCACTATCTTCCCAACTTGGAGTGAATTTTTCTGGTAATTTGGGCCATTCTTGGGGTTTATAACTGACCAGAAATTTATATTTACCTGGACGGCTTAATGAACCAATTGAAGGGTCTTTGTTTTCATATTTGGCTCGAAACTGCTTTTCAGTAGTTTTCCCTTTTTTCTTGGATTTTTTTTTGGTCTTGTTGAGGCCAAATCTTTCCCAGTGACGCTGGTGGTGTTCATCATATTCTCCAATTGGATCTTCCAAACAATCTTGGCAATCGCAATCGAGATCCCAAGGGTAGTGTCCCGTAAAGGGGCATTTGAACCGCCAAACTCTTCTGCCTTCTTTGTCGAAATGTCGACACCAGTCATGTTCTTCCATGATGCTTTGTATATTCCATAAGAATTCTCTGTCTACCATGTGATCCACGTAATTTTACTTAATTAAGAGTTAGTCATAGCAACCTTGATTAAGTAAAATTATTTATTATGTTTGAATCACGTAAGGATATTAAGGAACAACATCTAAGTGATCTAAAATTTATTTGATTAGAGATTAGCCACAGCATTTTTAGTCAAATAAAATAAGGATAAAGATCACATAATGAAATTTAGACAATAAGCTTGTGATTAATTATGCATAATATAATGACTTAAGAACTTTTATTATATTTTGTGTAATTAATTATGATAAAATATTAAATACTTTTTCATAATTACCTACAGCGATTATGGATTAGAATTTGATAGTTTTATCAATGGATGGAATGTCATTGCAGTAATAAAATTGATAATTCTATCATAAGGAATGAACCTAATTGAATTAAAAATTTAGCCTAAAGGCAATTTTTATGTCACTAGATTCAATTTTTAAATGGTTTCAGTTAGTGAATCATGATATATATTTATTTGCCTCAAAATTTATATTAAGTATGTATATTTTTTGCAGTTATGCAACCTACGACTTTTTCTGATATCTGTGATATTCCCGAACTTAATGGTGAAAATTATAAGATTTGGAAGGAGAGAATTCTTCTTCACTTAGGGTGCATGGACATTGATTATGCTATCAAGAAGGATGAACCACATATTATTGAAACCAGCACTCCAGCTGAAATTGCTCTTCATGAACAATGGGAGCGGTCTAACCGCTTGAGCACCATGTTCATCAAAACCAAAATTGTTGATGGTATTCGTGGTTCTGTCGAACAGTATACCAATGTCAGGGCATTACTAAAGGCTATTGATGAACAATTTGAGACTTCAGACAAGGCACTTGCCAGAACCCTAATTATGAAATTCTCATCTATGAGGCTCACTAGTGTGAGAGGTGTGCGTGAACACATTATGAAAATGCGAGACTTAGAGGCTCAATTAAAATCTCTTGAGGTTGAAATGTCTGAAACTTTCCTTGTGCACTATATATTGAACTCTCTTCCACAACAATATGCTCCATTTAAGATCTCTTATAACACGCATAAGGATAAATGGTTTATTAATGAACTTCTGACCATGTGTGTTCAAGAGGAGGGTCGATGGCTGATGGAAACATAAGAAAGTGCATTCATGGCTACTCAAGGAAAGAGGACTCATCAAGCCAAGAAGAAGGGAAAATGAAAGATACCCCTTGAAACTGACATCAAGAAAGAATCATTGTGTTTCTTCTGTAGAAAGAAGGGCCACATGAAGAAGGATTGCGTCAAGTTTCAGAAATGGCTTGAGAAGAAAGGTAATTCAATATCTCTTGTAACTTATGAAGCTAATATGGTTGATATTAATTATAACACATGGTGGATTGATTCTGGTACAATCCATATTACAAATTCCTTGCAGGGATTAAGAAACCTGTGGAAGCCAGTGGGAGCTGAGCGAAGCATCTATTCTGGAAATAAAATGCAATCGCATGTGGAGGCTATTGGAACATGTGTTTTAGTACTTAGTAGTGGTTTCATTTTAAAATTAGAAAAGACCTTTTATGTTCCTAGTTTTTCTAGGAATTTAATTTCAGTTTCAAGACTTGTACCCTTTGGTTATTCCTTCAACTTTTCAGAAAGTTATATCAATCTACTTTATAAATCTAAAGTTGTCGGTAATGGTACATTGTCTGATGGTCTTTTCTCTCTTAATTTACAAAATGATGTCACTTATAATGTTATACATGTTCAAGCTGGTACTAAAAGATGTGTTATGAATGAAGATTCCTCTACTTTATGGCACCGGAGATTAGGACACATCTCCATAGATAGAATTAAGAGATTAGTGAATGACGGAGTACTTAGTGCTCTAGATTTTACTGATTTTGATACTTGTGTTGACTGCATTAAAGGCAAACAGACCAACAAGTCAAAGAAATGTGTCACAAGGATTTTAACCATATTAGAAATCATACATACTGATATATGTTGTCCATACATGGACGTATATGGTCAGAAATACTTTATCACCTTTATAGATGATCACTCACGATACATGTATCCCTACATGCTTCATAATAAAAGCGAAGCATTAGAAGCCTTTAAAGTTTTCAAGGCTGAAGTAGGAAAACAATGCGAAAAGCAAATTAAGATTGTGAGATCTGATAGAGGCGGTGAATATTATGGTAGATATACTGAGGATGGACAAGAACAAGGTCCCTTTGCTAAGTTTCTTCAAGAAAATGGGATTGTTCCCAAATATACTATGCATGGTTCTCCGAACCAAAATGGTGTAGCAGAAAGAAAAAAATCGGACTTTAATGGACATGGTGCGAAGTATGTTGAGTAGCTATAAGCTACCTAAATCCTTGTGGATTGAAGCTCTTAAAACGACAGTGTATATATTAAATCGAGTTCCGATAAGGCTGTCCAAAAGACACCTTTTGAATTATTTGAAGGTTGGAAACAGAGTTTGCGACATATACGCGTATGGGGATGCCCCGTATGAAGTTAGAGTATACAACCCACAATAAAAGAAACTGGATCCCAGGACCATTAGTGGGTATTTCATTGGATATGCCAAAAGGTCTAAAGGATACAGGTTTTATTGTCCATCTCACAACACTAAAGTTGTGGAATCAAAAAATGCAAAATTTCTTGAGAATGATTTGATCAGTGGGAGTAATCAATTTCAACATATAGTATCTGTAAACAATCAACCTTCCACTTCAAGTGAAAGACTGGTTATTGTGAACAACACTCCACAAGTACAAATAGGTGTTGAGCAAACAGTCATAGAGGTTCCACAAGCAGATGAGAATATTGTAGAAGATCAAGTTGTTCAAGAAATTCATGAAACTATTGAACAACCAGTTGAGCAACATAATCCTCAGGAAAATGTTGATACAACATTAAGAAGATCTAGTAGAGAAAGAAAATCAGCAATTTCTAGTGACTAAGTTGTGTATCTACAAGAATCTGACATTGGAACCGATAATGATCCTGAGTCTTTTTCACAAGCTATGGGTTGTAAAGAATCAGAACTGTGGTACAATGCCATGAAAGAAGAGATGAATTCCATGACGAGCAATGAGGTATGAGATCTTGTCGAGTTGCCTAATGGTGTAAAAGCCATTGCATGTTAATGGGTCTTCAAAACTAAAAGAGACTCATTGGGCGACATAGAAAGATATAAGGCAAGACTCGTGGCTAAAGGATTCACTCAAAAGGAAGGAATCGATTATACATAGACTTTTTCTCCTGTATCTAAGAAAGATTTCTTGCGCATTATGTTGGCATTAGTAGCCCATTTTGACTTAGAATTGCAACAAATGGATGTGAAAACCGCATTTCTCAATAGTGATCTAGAAGAAGAGGTTTATATGAAACAACCTGAAAGATTCTCTTCTAGCAATGGTGAGCACTTGGTGTGCAAGCTAATGAAATCCATATATGGATTGAAACAAGCCTCCCGTTAATGGTATTTAAAATTTCATGATGTTATCTCTTCATTTGACTTTGTTGAGAACATTATGGATCAATGTATATACCAGAAGATAAGTGACAGTAAAATTTATTTTCTAATTTTGTATGTGGATGATATTCTTCTTGCAACCAATGATAAGGGAATTCTATATGAGGTGAAACAATTTCTCTCTCAAAAGTTTGATATGAAAGATATGGGTGATGCTTCTTATGTCATTGGCATTAAGATTCATCGAGATAGACATCGAGGTATTTTAGGTTTATCTCAAGAATCCTATATCAACAAAGTTTTAGAGAGGTTTCGGATAAAGGATTGTTCACCAAGTGTAGCTCCCATAGTGAAGGGTGACAAGTTCAATTTAAACCAGTGCCCGAAGAACGACCTTGAGAGGGAACAAATGAAAAATATTCCATATGCTTCTGTTGTTGGAAGCTTAATGTATGCTCAGGTTTGCACTAGACCTGATATCGCATTTGTTGTTGGAATGTTGGGAAGATATCAGAGTAACCCAGGTCTTGACCACTGGAGAGCTGCAAAGAAAGTCTTAATATACCTTCAAGGGACAAAAGACTACATGCTTATGTACAAACGAGTAGATAATTTGGAGGTAATTGGCTACTCTGATTCAGACTTTGCTGGCTGTGTTGATTCACGAAAATCAATATCAGGATACATTTTTATATTAGCCGATGGAGTTATATCTTGGAGGAGTGCCAAACAGACTCTAACTGCTACTTCCACTATGGAGGCTGAGTTCGTTTCCTGTTTTGAGGCTACCTCACATGGTGTATGGTTGAAGAGTTTTATTTTTCGGCTTAGAATTGTCGATTCTATCTCTAGGCCATTGAGGATATATTGTGACAATTCAGTTGTTGTCTTTAAGGCTAAGAATAACAAAAGTGAGAGTCGAAGCAAGCATATCGACATTAAGTATCTATCCATAAGAGAACGGGTTAAAGATAAAAAAAGTGGTCATTGAGCACATTAGCACTGAATTGATGTTAGCTGATCCTTTAACTAAAGGCATGCCACCACAAAAATTTATGGATCATGTAGTTACGATGGGACTTGGTTCCACTATGTAAATTCCTTTGCAACAATGATATTATGAAACTCTATTATTGTATGAAATTTCTCATATTTTTATTGGGTACACATTAAGTTATTTTGAGAAATATCACTAAAGTATGGACCTAGAACAAACATTGGGTTATTCATTAAGAAATATGGGCTAAAGTTTAGAGGCATAATGCATCATGATACATGGAAGATACTACTCACTCATAGAGAAACTATCGCCATGATTCGTGTATTATGATTCTATCTAAAATATATTTTGGGCATCTTGTATATGGACCAAGTGGGAGAATGTAGGAAACGTTCTTTTACGTTTCAAAAATGTGGTACATTTAATTTGGACTAGTTAAAACTCCCTCTTCAATTTATGTAACTTCCCAAATTGTGAAGAAATTTGTGCTCATTTATGTGAGTGTTTCAAAATTGTTCTTGATGGAAGAACAATATATATATATATATATATATATATATATATATATATGACAAATCTGGTTGGGTCCCTAAGCACAAAATCTACTATTAATCTCTGTACCATCTAAAGAGTGAGGTTTTGAGTGCTTAGAAGATTCTTCGAAGTAGAAAACAAACATCGTCGGAAAAACCACAACAATGACTGGAGGTATGTTTGATAATATTATGTTTCCGCTGCGCACTACTCTAACAATAAATAGGTTTGGATATAATGATGAACAAGAGTACTTCAAATGAGAAAGTTCGCAGAAAAATCAGTAACGACTAATTGTTACTAAAATCAATATATCAGTGGACACTCCTTCTACATTTAATAATATTTTAGGTTCTCATGATCTGTGCCATTTTCTTTGTAAATAAATATAATGTATAAATATCTTTTTAGATGTTACTATTATTAGCGCTAACAATTCAAAATTTATTATAATATTAGTTAATAACCAAAAACTCAAAAGAGAATTTGTATTTTTGTTTTGAAAGGAGAAGAAAGAGGAACATATCTTTTGGAACTTTGATACGAAGAAATACTTGAGGGGATATTTAATAGTAAGAGAGAAAAAATGCTATAAGATTTTGGTCAAATGCCAGATATTTGAATGCCGAGATATAATCTATTCTTAAATGTTTGATTAAGAGATAGGTGACAAGCTCAAAGATTGAATGACTATAATAGTTCATTAATCACAATCAATATAAAAGTATGTTTGAAAAGCTCTGTATAATTATTAGGCGAGGAAAAGTAATTAATTGTCTCATTAATTCTACTAATGTTTAGATGTTAGTTGCTTCGAACAAACTAGAGTTGTGTCACTTAAAATTTTGATAAAATCTATGTTGGATGATATTTTTCATATTCAAATTGATTATGAAATTGAATTCAAAATCAAGACTTTTTTCTTTATCTATATATATATGTCATTGACATTATTTATTTTTCAAGAACGTGCGCTTTTAAATATTTATTTTATAATTTAATAATATTATTTAAATCATATTTTATTATTTTTAATTGATATAGGTACACGCAAACCCCTTGTTTGGATGGTCATTACCCATTGTATTGTATCGTATTGTTACTTTAAATATAATGTTTGTTTTGATTGTTACTTAAATTTTATTGTATCATATCGTTAAATCTGTCATTACGTAACGACGAAATGTGTCACTTTATGTAACGACCGATTTGGTGTGGTTGCATCGTTATCTTGTCTTTTTATCTCATCTCACCCTTCACTATTATTAAATAATTTTATTTTATCATTTATTCTACCTTTTTATATATTAATTTATTTCGTATCATAATTTTTCTTCATAATATTGCAAAATTTATTCTTCATATTGCTGGTGCATGATATCATGAAACAACGGCAAATGATACAATCTATCTAAACATTGTATTCATCAAATGATATAATACAATACAATACAATACGATACATTATGAAACGACGTGAAACAACCATTCAAACAAGGGCTAAAATTAGTATATAATAAATAAAGCTATGTCTCACTATAAAATAGATTTTAACATTTGAAGTATATGGAAATTTTTTGATTTTTATTCGGTGGTAAAAAATTGAGATCACTACAAGATAAAAATATAGAAAAACATTCTCTTAACCTTCAAAAGGTCCTTAAAACATATAGTTACGCTGCTATTGATAGTGTTAGACTTATTTTCTCGGGAAATAGTACATGTAGAAGTTATTACTCTAATTTGTATGCAAATACAAAGAGTTGATTATTCTCCAAATTTTTATATTGCTTATAAAATAATGTTTCTGTAATAGGTGCATCAATTGAAAGAAGAAATTAGATTTATCTAATATCAACAATGTCTCAAGAAAGATTCAATTGGTTAATTTTATGGTTAATTGGGCAAATACGCCCATAGTGACTAGGATGGATATCTCGTATCCGGAAACTAGCAGTGCGCCCCGTCAGTCCTCCAGGGCCCAAATAACTTAATTTTCTCCCATGAACTATTTGTGTCAATGGATCTTTTTCGCTTTCGGATTCAAAGCAGGTCCGCCCTTCCGGTGGAAGCAACAAGGGGCTGGGTCAACTATTCAATCAAATGATATACAATCTTTACTTCTCTATTCTATTGTTCAATACATTCACGGATGATATTACTAATTTCGTCAGCTCGAATAGACAAAAAGAAAATAATATTTTGATCTGAATGCCATCTTTCAACCAATTTTTTGGAAATTGTGTTTCTGATAATTGAACACCATTATAAGTACATTTAATATGCATTTCTCTATTCCATTCCTGCAAATCTTCAGACCATTCAGGAAGTTGCAAGAATAACATACGCTCGAGATTTTTGGCTATTATCAATGAAGGTAATACAATCAAACTTTTCCTTGCCATAATGGTTGAATTCCTATTAGTATCCATGATACAAGTCGAATCCTAGATGTAGAAATAGAAGAAGGTGGACCCTTTCTCTGTCAAAAGAAATGAGATTATCTCGGATACACACATTAAAAATATTAACCAAATTTGCCCGACGTAG
>ML256171.1:0-33861 GCA_005239495.1 Nicotiana undulata | reverse complement strand
GCCAATTAAGAAGTCTCAGATGTACTAGCACTGCATCAAAGATGCAGTCATCGATTCTCCCGAGAGGTCACAATTGCCGCGAGCAAAGATATTAATGACGAGGAAGGCTTTTTTGTTATGCTACTAATACTTGCTCTGCTATTCTGCCCAAGCCTGGCTGAGGAAGAGTTACGGGGCGTAAAACAAAAAAAATACGCCGATCGGGCATACTATGTGTAATGATTCCCCCATTCACGTAAATAAAAAGAGAAAAAGAAAAGCCATTCCATTTCGACAAAAGACCCACACCCAAGTTCCATGGATTTTGATTCGCTATCCCGATCATGATTTTCCTACCCCCAAAGGGAAAGGTACTTCTCTTTTGGGCCGGTTGTGGGCGAGGAGGGATTCGAACCCTCGACACCGTGGTTCGTAGCCACGTGCTCTAATCCTCTGAGCTACAGGCCCCACCCCGTCTACACTGGATCAATTCCCGGGAGTACCATTAAAAAAAGGAACCTTTCCTCTCCCCATCCATCTGGCGGTTGAAAACAAAAGTGCTTCCAGGTACACGGTTGTTAGGCTCATCAAAAGCGTATTTACGGAAGTAGAAGGGAACTTGACCGTCAAGTTTGAAAAAAGTCATTTTTTGGTTTCTTTTGAAACTCTTCGAAATAATTTTATTTTTCCTTTTAAAACTTTTAGAGTTATAAAATATTTCTTTTTGAATTTTTCAATTTTTTTTTCCGAGTTCCTTAAAAATGGGCTCAAAAAAGGAAGGGCGTTTTCGGGGAGAACCAAAGGGAAGTTCAACTTCCATTCCCCAAACTGTTAAAAAACAAAAATCATCTTTTTGTTTTTTCTTTTTGTCCTTTATTGTATTGTCCTAAATTTTGCAATAAAAAAAGTTTTCGCGGGCGAATATTGACTCTTTCAATCCCTATTTCATTTGTAGGGTTAACTCGTGACTTCTCAGATCTCCGAATACATGAATTAATCTCTGGTTCGTTCCGCCATCCCGACCAGTGAACCATTAAGATTCCTTTTTCAATAGAATCTTTTGCATTCACAAGTTCCGTCGTTCCCATCACTTCTTACTAAATGGTTAGGTCTGAATTCTACAATGGAGCTCATAATGAAATTGGACAACTTTCTTCCTCTGACTTCTTTAGCCACTTCCGCATCTGTCGTATTCGGGAAAGCTTGCTTCGTGGCGGAGCATTTAGCAATGCCAGCAGCCTGGTGAGGCGTTTTGTTTTCAATCTAAATTAAGCTAGGAGTCTCATTAACCAACCACTAGTTTGAATTGACCAAGCAAAAATATTATTCTTTTAGATCCGAACTAAGCCTTCGTAATGCGGATTTTTTTTTCGAATTTAGGGCTTCTATTGGAACACAAGATTCCCTTTTTCTGTGGAAAATGCTCGTATCAATAATTCTGATTTTACGTATGGACAATTCCTCAATATCTTGTTCATTCACAACAATATATTTTCTTTGTGCGTCGGTAAAAAAGAAACATGCTTTTTGTCCGCAGGAGATCTGGACCCATTTTTTTCTTATCCTTCGAGAAAAAAGATTTATTCTCTTCATAAAAAATAGGAGGTAGAACCAATAAAGATTTCACGGCATTTTTGTTTTGTTCCAACAGTGTGATGAAGAATAGATCCGAGAAAGAGACTTTCATTTCCAGTCTCTTATTTATTTATTTTATTTTTATTGAATTTTTGATTTTCTAAAAGGAAAATCTAAAAAGAAAAATAGTATATTATCTCTTTTTCTAACAGATAAAAGAATCTAAAAATAAATATTCGATCGAACTGTCTTTTTTCCTTCGATCCATGGAAAGATATACTCTGGGATTTTAGATTTATTTATGTGAAGTATGAAGGAAAGGGATCGCTTNGAAAAATAGTAGATTATCTCTTTTTCTAACAGATAAAAGAATCTAAAAATAAATATTCGATCGAACTGTCTTTTTTCCTTCGATCCATGGAAAGATATACTCTGGGATTTTAGATTTATTTATGTGAAGTATGAAGGAAAGGGATCGCTTGGTCCTTGAAGAGTTCTTTCAAAACAAAGGATTGATTGAATTGTCTTATTAGGACAATTCATGGTTCATATGCTTAGTTATTCTTGCTTATTTCGATGATCCTCGATACAGANAAAATATCATAAAAAATCTTAAAAAAGAAGAGTCCCTTAATTACATAATTCTAAAAAGGAAATCGGGAATTGAATTCATTATAAGATCTATTTATCCGTTTTAGAAGACGGTATGCCGCCACTCGGACTCGAACCGAGATGCATTAGCACAGCTTCCTAAGAGTAGCGTGTCTACCAATTTCACCATAGCGGCCTATCTTGAACTCATAATAGCCTATGAATAAGCAATCGTCGAGATTGAGGAGATACAAACACTCTTCAACAATATTCGCTTGGACCCTACAACGGACGACTACTTCCTTTTAATGTGTTAACTTTGCTTAACTCGAATCCCAATGGAAATTCACTCTCTTGTTAGGTTGTTTAGTTCGGAAAATTACCAGCTATGTCCATTTATAAGTAGCTCATTACAAAAATTGGCCAATTGATAAAATCTTACTAATATTAGCCAAATTAGCCAATTAGCTATTTGTAGAAAAAAATATATCAAACTTTTGCTTTTTTTTGAGTGGGTGTTATTAGAATAGATTGAGCACAACTTAAGGAGCTTGAATCTCAGTTTTGGGATGATTTGGTGAAGTTTTGAGGTGGTTTGAATAAAAAATTCGAAGTAAAAGCTGAACATGTAAAAAATGGTATGTGTATCATTTGTGTATCACATATGTATCATATTTGTATCCATTATGTATCACATGTATATCTATGTATACTTGTGTGTGAGATACATGCGTGATACATGTGTCGCGGAAGACTTTTTTGAACTCGATTTAATTTCGAATTTTGATACAAAACCAGTCCAAAACACCTACAATCTTCCTCAAATTTTGTATATTGACTTATCTATATATTTTTAATGAATCTCAACTATACCCATTGAAAAAGTTCCTTTTTTGTTTAGATTTTTGGAATATTGTATATTTTGTATTTCATCACCATACTTGCTACCTCATCCATGAAATTTCCTTTCTGTCTTGTATCTAGTGTTGCCAATCACACTTAAAAATATGGAAGGTAATTTTTGTATGTGATTCTTTGAGAGAAAGAACCCTATTATTTGGCTTTTCAATTTTTGTTGGCTAGTTTTGGTAAATCTATAACTAATGGCTAGAGGTTGGTAAATTGAGATTTATTTGGGACATTTGTGTAAGTTTCCCGTTTAGTTCTCTTACTTAAAGTCAAATTAATCTCAGGCCCAAATCCATCAATGACTGTGTTATTACCGTAAAAAATAGCACGGGCTTGTTAGTTTTCGGACTAGTCATTCAAAAATAGCCAACGTTTGCAAAGTCAATGAAAAATAGTCACTATTTTATTGCAACACGAAAAGTTCCAACATAATATACTGGAGATCGGTGCACCTATGTATGAACGTCCAGCATATTATGCCGGAACTCCAACGCACGAAAAGTTCCAACATAATATACTAGGAGATTGGAGCACCTGCGTATGAACTTCCAGCATATTATTCTGGACTGGTGTATTATACTGGAACTCTAGTACATTATGTTGGAAGTCCAGTATACTTTGCTGGAATTCCAGTATAATATAGTGGAGTTCCAGTATACTTATGCTGGAACTCGAGTATATTATACTGGAGTTCCAGCATATCATACTGGAATTCCAGTATATTACGCTGGAGTATTTTTCGGATGTTGAATATTATTTTCCTTCAGATTTATCTTTACATGAAAAGGATAAATTTCAATACTTTTGAAATTGTAGCTATTTTTGAATGACTACTTGTAATTTAGCTTCTTTTTTTAATTTCTCTCGTTATTACTTGCTTGGTCTACCAAGCACACAACGGGATCTGCTAATTTATGGGTTAACTATTTAATGAAATTCAAAAATAGACAGATTTACTAGTGGTAATTTAAAAATAGCCACAATTTCAAAAGTAATCGACATTTAGCCACTTTTTATGTAAAGATAAATTTGAACGAAAACACTGTTCAAAATCCGAAAAATATTCTAGTATATAATATATTGGAGTTCCATCATAATATACTAGACTTCTAGTATAATATATTAGTCCAACATAATATGCTGGAGGTTCAACACAGGTGCTCCAATCTCCAGTATATTATGCTGGAACTTTCCATATGTTGGAGTTCCAGCATAATATGTTGGAAGTTCATACACGAGTGCACAAATCTCCAGTATATTATGCTGGAACTTTCCGTGTTGCAGTAAAATAGTGGCTACTTTTCAATGACTTTACAAACGTTGGCTATTTTTCAATTACCAACTCGAAAATTGACTAGCCCGTGCTATTTGATGGGAAGTCGCAGAGAAACCCAAAGAGATTTTTTAAAAACCAAAAGAGATTCATCTAAAGTTATCCATGCTTGCAGTGCAACACTTTTTGGATCTAAGATGGCACATACGAGGGAGCAAGTGAAAGTAGGCTTAAGATAGAACGGGTTTGGGTTGGGGTTAATTTGCACGGGTCGGGTTATTTATATATCGGGTCTAATATTCTCATGGACCAATAAGATAGTGCTAGTTATTAGGGGAGGGCATAGTTTGGGCAATCCGAAATCAAAACCTAAATCCGATTTTTTTTAGATTTTTGGTTTGGATTTTCGAGTTACAAAGTGGATTTAGGATTTTTTTTTTATATATATATATTTTGGATTTTGTACTTCAGATTTGTGGATATCCGAAAATCCGAAATTTTATACTTTATATGTAGTCCATTATCCATATGCCAATAGTAATAGGAAATTTTACCTCCTATAGCAAAGCTTTACACCTTATTTATTATAAATAAATATTCTTTTTTTTTGGTAATCTAACGACCCCGTCTGTCGTTACGTGAAACCTGCATTATAATTGTCGTTATTAACATATTATAGATTGGTTATTCTGTTATTAATGTGTTAGAGTTGATAGGCTTGGAAACGGAATGGTTAAATGAGAATTCGGGCACTTAGTCCTTAAGAATAGCCTTAAAATGGAAAAAGTCAACTAAGAGTTGACTTATTGGTAAACGACCTCGGAATGCGGATTTTATGGCTCGGATAGCTTCGTTAGGTGATTTGGGACTTAGGAGTGTGTTCAAAATAATTTTGTGATGTCCGGTGTAGAATTAGGCTTGAATTGGCGAAAGTTAGTTTTTGGTGATTTTTGGTCAGCAGTGGAAAATAGTCTATCGGGGTCGGAATGGAATTCCGACAGTTGAAACAGGTTCGTAATATCATTTTGGATGTGTCTGCAAAATTTCAGGTCAATCGGAGTTGTTTTGGATAGTTTCGGCATCTTTGGTGGATTTTAGAAATTTCAAAGTTCTTAGGCTTGAATCCGATGTGAATTTGGTGTTTTGATGTTAGTTTTGGTGTTTCGAGAGTGCGACTAAGTTTGAATGATCATATGGGATGTGTTGGTAAATTTAGTTGAGGTCTCTAGACGACTTCGGATGGTTAACGGAATTTAACTTGGCCATTTCAAGAATGTTTCGACGTCGTCCTTCAAGAATAAGTGGTGCCACACTATAAAAATGAGCTCCAAATTCAGTTTCGATTGAAGCATTAGATCCGTATCGAAATTTCGGAGTCATAGCAAAAAAAAATCGACAAATTTAAATCCTAAAATTACTCTCAATAATAAAAAAAATTCTAAATATAATATTGATTTCAAAAGTGTAATAAGTTGAGTACTACAAATCTTAAAAGTCGAACTCAATCAAATTAAGTCTTGAAACTACTCAGAAGAATGAAGAAAAGTTCTAAATACCTGCTTTTTGGTGCTGGGAACCATAGCAAAGAAGTGTAGGATTGTAGGTGCAGAGCATGTAATTTTATGTGGTTGAGCAAATGCCAAATACCAATAAGAAAGAAACCAAAACCTGGTATTACGTGCCCTATCAATGAGCCCATTTTTTGAGTTATCACAAATACTTTATTTATTAGTCTTTGATGAGATGAAATGAGGGAAAAGCGAGAAGATTATATAGATGGCTAAGGAATCATGACGTACTTTATTTCCATTTATTTTATTTTAAAAAAATTTCATTAGTACATACTTGACAAAGAACCATGGATGTGGCAGTGGTGGATATCAATGGATGAGATCCCTCCATCATTAATCGTATCGGGTTTGAGTCGTAAGTATAAAAAAGTTCCTGTCACGATCCAAATTCCCAATCTTAGGGATTATG
The DNA here is from genome assembly GCA_005239495.1 of Nicotiana undulata. Lineage (NCBI taxonomy): Eukaryota > Viridiplantae > Streptophyta > Magnoliopsida > Solanales > Solanaceae > Nicotiana > Nicotiana undulata. The sequence goes on along the minus strand of ML256171.1, from coordinate 27,554 downwards.
ATGACGCCTAACACCACACTTGCTAAGCAAGCCAACGTTACAATTCGATTAGCTATTTTCCTTTAATTATTTACTCAACCACAATATGACAAATTTAAAGTAAATTAAATCCAATGATTCCAACGAATAACTCAAAAGAATAAAATGATAAACAAATAAATAAATCGAGCCACAAACTAATTATATATATAACTCTAATACTACCCTAGGGTCTGGTGTCACAATTCACAAACTTCTAAGAATACTACAAATAATGACCTGAAAGGATTAATATATCCGTTTTGAGTAAAATAAAACAGTCTCTATAAAACTAGGAGAAGACTCCAGGAATCTGCGGACGCTGGCAGATATACCTCGTGTCTCCAAATGATGAATGACCGCTACTAAAGTCTCTAATGTTGGACGGTGCCTGGATCTGCACAAAAAAATACAGAGTGTAGTATCAGTATAATTAATCGACCCCATGTACTGAGTAAGTGCCGAGCCTAACCTCGACGAAGTAGTGACGAGGCTACGACGAGGCATTAATAATATAACACGTGAACAATATAAAATAAAGCAAAAAGAAAATTCTAAAATTAACAAACAATAACTATAACAACGATTTAAAATAACTCAACCACCTTTTTCATGTCTCAACTATAACCAATTCTCTCGTAAATTTCCAATTTTCTCAAACTTTGACTTTAAAATAAAATAGTGCAAAATATGAAAAATGGTAAGGTAAAACAGTAAGTTTTCAAATCTTTATTTTTTTGAAAATCAGTAAAATATAAGTGTCCTCCCTGGGGAGGTTGGCCATGGAAAGTTTGAGAAGGGGTCGAGGTAGGCCTAAGAAGTACTGGGGAGAAGTGATTAGGCAGGACATGGCGCTGCTTCACCTCACGGAAGACATGACACTTGATAGGAGAGTGTGGAGGTCGAGGATTAAGGTAGAAAGTTAGTAGGTAGTTTATAGTGTTCGGCGATAGGCGTAGTAGCATGCATTTCCCTTCATATTCTTAGATTTTTATTACAGTATGTGGTTTTGTTCGCCTCAGGTATTGTATTCTCTGTTGCTATTATTACTATTTCCCTTACTATATATATATATATATATATATATATATATATATATATATATATATATATATATATATATATATTCTTTCTTCATTCCTTGCTATTATTGGATACTATTTATCCTTTATCTGTGCCTTTCCATTTTTATTTTTATTTTATATTTTTAATTTTTAATTTTTATTTTATTTTTTGTATTTTTTTCTTTATTCTTTTTTTTTTCTTCATCTTTCTTCCTTCCTTGCTTCCCTCTTCTTCTTCTTGCCCTTCCTGAGCCGAGGGTCTATTGGAAACAGCTTCTGCATTAGGTAGGGGTAAGACCTACGTACACACTACCCTCCCCAGATCGCATATGTTGGGATCAAACTGGGTTTGTTGTTGTCCCTTATTGCTCCTTGTTGCGCCATGAAACCCACTCCTGTCTGTCTACCCTTATTGCTCCTCCCTATATATATATATCACCCTTATTGCTCCTATTGCGGCGTGCAACCCAATCCCACCTGTCCACTCTTATTACTCCTTGTTGCAGCGTGCAACCCGCTCCCACCAGACATATCATATCAGTTTATTTATGAAAACTCTCATAATTCAGGCCAAGCCTTTAAGTCTTAACAAATACAAACAAGAAACTGTATTTTCTCATAAACTTCATCAATATCATCTCAAAATGAAACCAACCAGAATATACATATCTCGTAAAACATTGTCAACCCGCTCAACCTTTATGTACCACAATGAAACCAAGAAAACAACCAAAACTTTACAAAATAATTGAGCCAAGACTTATCAACTAGTTAACAAAGCCAAGTAGTCATAAAACATTGATGAACATCAAACAATTAAGTCATGAATCAAATAAATTAGAAACGGGGAAGGGATCATGTTTAACAAATAATTTGGTGGTGCATAGATACTCGTCACCTCACCTATACACCACACACATGCAAATTCACATAGCAATTAAGTTGGGGATTCCAATTACCTCAAATCAAGGTTAAACAAAGCACTTACCTCAAATTGGCAGGCCACTCACTACTTAATTATAGCTTTTCCTTTTGTATACACCTCCAATACACTCGAATCTAATAATAATTAACTTACTATCATTAATTAATGCTAAAGGAACTAACTTGACTGAAAATTATAATTTTTCCTGAGTTTTCTAAAATAAAGTTAAAACCCGGCCCCGGGCCCTCTTGGTCCAAACTCGGGGTTCAGACCAAATTTTGATTACCCATTCACCCCCGAGCCCGAATATGCAATTAGTTTCGAAATCCGACCTCAATTCGAGGTAAACCTTCAATTTTTTTACAAAATTCCCAAATTCTACCCAAACCCTCGATTTTTACCATGAAAATTCTTGATTTTATATTTAAAAGTGATGAAAAACATTGGGTAATTGAAAGAGTAGAGTTTAGAACTGATTACCAGCACTTTGAGGATGAACTTTGGTGAAGAAAATCGTCTTAGGGCTGGGTAATTCGAAAAATGGTGAAAGAAAAGGTTCTGTCCGTGTTTAACACTGTATTTATATAGCTGGGCAGGCCTTCTACGCTATCGCGTGAGCCTGACCGCGTTCGCGAAGAGTCAGGCCTTATTTTCCTTCGCACTCGCGTCACTAGGCCGCGTTGGCATAGTATAACAAACTCCTCTTCCCCCTGGCCCAGTTTACCTTGTGTGTTCGCGTGGATCAACACGCGTTCGCGAAGCTTTAACCCGCCAATACTTCGCTTTCGCATAGCACAAAATGGTGACCCCCAAGAATTTACTCTATGCGATCGTGGTGGTTACTATGCCATCACACTGAACAAGTTGCTTGTGCACCAGTAGCAAAAGAATACAACAAACATTTATAAGTTAAAAACATCTCGTGGCCTATCCGAAACTCAACCGAGCCCTCGGGGCTCTAAACCAAACATGCACGCAAGTCTAAAAATATCATACGGACTTGCTTGTGCGATCAAATCATGAAAATAACATGTAAAATCATGAATTAAACCTCAAAACTCATCATTTTTCTCAAGAACACTTAAAGTTCACTATTTCTCAACCGGATGTCGGAATCACGTCAAATAAACTCCGATTCTCACAAAATTCACATATAGTATTCATATACTATAACAAATCTGTACCGGGCTCCGGAACCAAAATACGGGCCCGATACCAATGGTTTCAAATATTAATTCATTTCTTTATTTCATTAATAATTCAACAAAACAATTTCTTTCAAAAATTGATTTCTAAGGCTTGGGACCTCGGAATTCAATTTCGGGCATATGCCCAAGTCCCATATTTTACTACGGACGTCTCGAGATCGTCGGAACACAGATTCGGGTCCGTTTATTCAATATGTTGACCCAAGTTAACTAAAACCAAACTTTAATTTTAAAAATTATTTCTTACATTTTCACATAAAAGCTTTTCGGTTATACGCTCGGACTACGCACGCAAATCGAGGTAATTAAAATTAATCTTCTTATCACTAATAAGCCTAGAAAGGAGTCTAAATTCATAAAATGACCCCTTGGGTCATCACAATCTCCACCTCTAAAACAAACGTTCGTCTTCGAACGGACATAGAAGATTACCTGAATTGGAAAACAAGTGTGGATATCTATCCTGCATGTCCGAGTCGGACATCCAAGTCGCTGCCTCAATGGGCTGACCTTTCCACTGCACTCAAACTTAAGGAAAACTTTTAGACCTCAACTGACGAACCTGTCGGTCTAAAACGTCTACCGGCTCCTCCTCATAAGTCAAGTCTTTATTAAACTGGACAGAGTTAAAATCTAACACGTGGGACAGGTCACCATGATATTTTTGGAGCATAGACACATGGAATACCAGATGAACTGAGGATAACTCTAGAGGCAACGAGAATCTATAAGCTACCTCCCCCACTCTATCAAGAATCTCAAACGACCCAATATACCTAGGGCTCAACTTACCCTTTTTCCCAAATCTCATAACACCCTTCATGGGTGATACCCGAAGCAATACTCTCTCTCCAACCATGAATGCCACATCACGAACCTTAGGATCTGCATAACTCTTTTGCCTAGACTGAGCTGCACGAAGTCTCCTTGCATAATCTTGAATTTATCTAAGGCCTCCTGAACTAAGTTTGTACCCAATAACCTAGCTTCTCCAGGCTCAAACCATCCAACTGGCGATCTACACCGTCTCCCATATATTGCCTCATAGGGAGCCATCTGAATGCTCGATTGATAACTATTATTATAGGCAAACTCTGCTAACGGCAAGAAATGATCCCAAGAACCTCCAAAGTCAATAACACACGCGCGGAACATATCCTCTAAAATCTAAATAGTACGCTTGGACTGCCCGTCCGTCTGAGGATGAAATGTTGTACTCAACTCAACTCGGATACCCAACTCACGCTGAACTGCCCTCCAAAAGTGCGAGGTAAACTGCGTAACTCGATCAGAAATGATAGACACGGGAACACCGTGAAGGCGAACAATCTCCCCAATATATATCTTAGCCAACCGCTCCGAAGTATAAGTACTTGCAACTGGAATGGAATATGCTGATTTAGTTAGCCTATCCTCAATAACCCAAACTGCGTCGAATTTCCTCTGAGTCCATGGGAGTCCAAAAACGAAGTCCATAGTGATACACTCCCACTTCCACTCAGGAATCTCTATCTGCTGAAGTAAACCACTAGGTCACTGATGCTCATATTTCACCTGTTGGAAATTTAAACAACCAGCCACATAAGCAACAATGTCCTTTTTCATCATTCTCCACCAATAATGCTGCCTCAAGTCCTGGTACATTTTGGCTGCACCTGGGTGAATAAAATACTTATAACTGTGAGCTTCCTCAAGAATCAACTCACGAAGGCCATCAACATTAGGCACACATATACGACCCTGCATCCTCAAGACACCGTCATCTCCAACTATAACCTTCTTGGCACCACTGTGCCAAATTGTGTCCCTATGAACCATCAAATGTGGGTCATCATCCTGTCGCTCTCTGATACGCTCAATTAAAGAAGACCGAGTGACTGTACAAGATAGAACACTGATAGGCGAAATATCCAAACTCACGAGCTGATTAGCCAAAGTCTGAACGTCTAAAGCTAACGGTCTCTCACCGACTGGAATGTACGCAAGGCTGCCCATACTCACTGTCTTTCTACTCAATGCATCGGCCACCACGTTGGCCTTCCCTAGGTGATACAATATGGTAACATCATAATCCTTCAATAACTCTAACCATCTCCGCTGCATCAAATTAAGATCCTTTTGCTTGGACAAGTATTTGAGACTGCGATGATCGGTGAAAACCTCACACGACACACCATAGAGATAGTGCCTCCAAATCTTCAATGCATGAACAATGGCTGCCAACTCCAAGTCATGAACATGATAATTATTCTCATGAACTTTCAACTACCGAGACGCATACTCAATCACCCTGCCATCCTGTATCAATATTGCTCCAAGTCCAACACGAGAAGCATCACAATATACCGTGAAAGAACCTGAGTCTGATGGTAACACTAACGCCGGTGCTGAAGTCACGGTTGTCTTCAGCTTCTGAAATCTCGCCTCATACTCATATGAACATTTAAATGGGGCACCTTTCTGAGTTAATTTAGTCATTGGGGCTGCGATGGATAAGAACCCCTCCACAAAATGACGGTAGCAACCCGCCAAACCCAAGAAACTCCTAATTTCTGTGGCTGTAGTGGGTCTAGGCCAGTTCTTGACTGCCTTTATCTTCTTAGGATCTACCTGAATACCCTCTGCTGATATGATGACCCAAGAAAGCTACTGAATCCAACCAGAACTCACATTTTGAAAACTTTGCATACAACTGATTATCTCTCAAAGTCTGGAGCGTTATACGAAGGTGCTGCTCATGCTCTTCCCGACTGCGGGAGTATATAAGAATGTCATCAATGAACACGATTACGAAAAAGTCCAAATGAGGCTTGAAAACCCGATTCATCATGTCCATAAAGGCTGCTGGTGCATTAGTCAACCCAAAGGACATCACCAGAAATTCATAATGTCCATAACTCTTCCTAAAAGCTGTCTTAGGAACATCAGACGCCCTAATCTTCAACTGATGGTAGCCCGATCTCAAATCAATTTTCAAAAACACCGTGGCGCCCTGAAGCTGATCAAATAAATCATCAATTCTCGGCAATGGATACTTATTCTTGATAGTAACTTTATTCAGCTGTCGGTAGTCTATACACATCCTCATCGATCCATCTTTCTTCTTCACAAACAACACCGGTTCACCCCAAGGCGAGACACTAGGTCTGATGAAACCCTTATCCAGCAAGTCTTGCAACTGTTCTTTCAACTCTTTCAATTCTGGTAGGGCCATCCGGTATGGAGGAATGTAAATGGGCTGAGTGCCCGGAGCCACATCAATACAAAAATCAATATCCCTGTCGGGTGGCATCCCCGGCAGGTCTGCAAGAAATACCTCGAGAAACTCACGAATAATAGGAACTGACTCTAAAGAAGAAACTTCAGCATCAGAGTCACGAATATGATCCAAATAAGCCAAACATCCCTTCTCAACCATGCGACGAGCCTTGGCATATGAAATCACTCGGCTGGGAGAATGACCAGGAGTCCCTTTCCATTCTAATCGAGGCAACCCCGGTAAGGCTAATTTAACTATCTTGGCGTGGTAGTCCAAGATGGCATAATAAGGCGACAACCAATCCATGCCTAATATAACATCTAAATCGACCATGTCTAGAAGAAAAAGATCCACACTAGTTTGAAGACCCTCAATGACTACTACGCACGAATGATGCACACGATCTACACCCCCTACAGGTGTAGACACATAAATAGGAACACTCAAGGAATCACGGGGCACAATCAAATACGAGGAAAAATAGGATGAAACATAAGAATAAGTAGACCCCGGATCAAACAAAACTGAAGCAGCTCTATCACAAACTGAGGTGATACATGTAATAACAACGTCGGAGGACTCCGCCTCAGGCCTGGCTGGAAATGCATATAGTCGGGGCTGGGCCCCGCCACCTTGAACCACATCTCTGGGAGGACCTCAACCTCTAGCGGGCTGACCTCCACCCCTAGCTACCCGACCTCCACCTCTAGCATTCTGGCCTCTACCTCTAACTGCCTACCCCTACCCCTTGCTGGCTGGGCAGGTGGTGCTGCAGCTGGTGCCAGAACTATGGCACGAGAACCCTAGTACTGATGCCGATTACCCAGAAATTTTGGACAAGCTCTCCAAATATGCCCGTATTCACCACACTCAAAACATCCCTCATGATATGAAGACTGACCCTAACGAGCCAGTTGACCATGATAATAACTCTGCAGAGGAGGTTCTCTAATAGGAGTTGAAAGCACTATAAATTGGTTGAGCGGAAGGAGGCAAATAAGAACCACGACCACCCGAAGTACCATGTGTAGCCTGTAGTGCTGAATGAAATGGCCTGGAAGACTGGCCTCTACTAAATAAAGTCCCGCCTCCAGATGAGGCATCACCGAAACCACCGGAATAACGAGGTCTCTTGTCAGACCCCTGACCTCCCATCCCGAGAACCGACTCAACTCTCCTAGCCACATTAGCTGCATCCTGAAAAGAAATATCGGTCCCTGTCTCCTTGGCCATCTGCAACCTGATGGGCTGAGGAAAGCCCTCAATAAACCGTCCGAGCCTCTCTCTCTCTGTGGGTAATAAAAGAATAGCATCCCTAGCCAAATCCATGAAACGATTCTCATACTGGGTCATAGTTATACTGCCCTGCTGAAGTCGCTCAAATTGGCGACGCTTCTTCTCTCGAGTAGTAACAGGCGAAAACTTTTCCAAAAAGAGGTGAGAAAACTGATCCCAAGTCAAAGCAAGTGACCCAACTGGTCTAGTCAACAAGTAATCCCTCCACCATTTCTTGGCGGAACCAGTCATCTAAAAGGCAGCAAAATCGACCCCATTGGTCTCCAAAATACCCATATTACGCAAAATCTCATGACAACTATCCAGATATTCCCGAGGATCTTCTGAAGTAGCACCACTGAAATGAATAGGGAAAATCTTAATGAACCTGTCCAATCTCCACAAGGCATCTGAGGACATAGCTGCCACATCAACAATTGGCGCTGTAGCAACTAGGTGAATTACCCCAACCAGATTAGTATGAACCAAAGTGTGGGTAGCAGGAGTCTGGATCCCTCCTCCAGCCTGAGATACAGCTACTGCAACGAGGAATGTACTAGTCTGGGCTGCACTCTCCATAATGCCCACTAAACGGACCAAAGCGTCCCGAAGCACCAAGGTAGCTCTGAGACCTGGGCTAGTCCCGTTGGAATGGTCTAAGGTGGAATCCCCTCATTAATCTCGATCCAGGGTTCCACAGCTAGGGCTGCTTTCTAGGAAATGGGCTTAGTTCTACCCCTGTCTCGGCCTCTGGCGCGACCTCAACCTCTGCTCCTAGTAGGAGATGCTGCTGCTGGAGGTCCGGAATGTTGGTCAGCGGAAGAGAAAGCATGTGTTCTCGCCATCTATGAGAGAATAGAAGAATTTAATCAGTATTTAAGATAACAAGAATCGTATGATAGAATAGGAATAAAAATGGAGTTGTTTCCTAACTTAATAGCCTCTGAGAGATAAGTACAGACGTCTCCGTACCGATCCTTCAGACTCTATTAAGCTTGTTTGTGAATTATGAGACCTAAGAAACCTAGTGCTCCGATACCAACTTGTAACGACCCAAATTCCAAACCTTAGGGATCGTGATGGCGCCTAGCACCACACTTGTTAGGGAAGCCAACGTTAGAATTCGATTAGCTATTTTCCTTTGATTATTTACTCAACCACAATATGACAAATTTAAAGTAAATTAAATCCAATGATTTCCAACGAATAACTCAAAAGAATAAAATGATAAACAAATAAATAAACCGATTCACGAACTAATTATATATATATATATAAAACTCTAAGACTACTCCAGGGTCTGGTGTCACAATTCACGAACTTCTAAGAATACTACAAATAATGGGCTGAAAGGAATAATATATATGTTTTAAGTAAAATAAAACATTCTCTATAAAAGTAGGAGAAGATTCCAAGAATCTGCGGACGTCGGCAGATATACCTCGTGTCTCCGAATAAGGAATGACCACTACTAAAGTCTCTAACGCTGGACGGTACCTCGATCTGCACAAAAGAGTGCAGGGTGTAGTATCTGTACAACCGACCCCATGTACTGAGTAAGTACCGAGCCTAACCTCGACGAAGTAGTGACGAGGCTACGACGGGGCATTAACAATATAACCCGTGAACAATATAAAATAAAGCAAAAAGGAAATTCTAAAATAAACAAACAATAACTGTAGCAACGGTTTAAAATAACTTAGCCACCTTTTTCATGTCTCAACTATAACCAATTCTCTCGTAAATTTCAAATTTTCCCAAACTTTGACTTTAAAATAAAATAGTGCAAAATATGAAAAATAGTAAGGTAAAACAGTAAGTTTTCAAATCTTTATTTTTTTGAAAATCAGTAAAATATATGTGTCCTCTGTTATTGCTCCTTGTTGCGGCGTGCAACCCGCTCCCACCTGTCCACCCTTATTGCTCCTCCCTATATATATATATAACCCTTTGTTCCTGTTGCGGCGTGCAACCCGATCCCACCTGTCCACTATTATTACTCCTTGTTGCGGCGTGCAATCTGCTCCCACCAGACATATCATATCAGTTTATTTATGAAAACTCTTAAAATTCAGGCTAAGCCTTTCACAATATTTTTGTCTCAACAAATATAAACAAGAAACTATATTTTCTCATAAACTTCATCAAGATCATCTAAAAATGAAACCAACCGGAATATACATATCTCCTAAAACAATGTCAACCCGCTCAGCCTTTATGTACCACAATGAAACCAAGGGAACAACCAACACTTTCCAAAATAATTGAACCAAGACTTATCAACAAGTTAACAAAGCCAAGTAGTCATAAAAATATTGATGAGCACAAAACAATTAAGCCATGAATCAAATAAATTAGAAACAGGGAAGGGATCATGTTTAACAGATAATTTGGTGGTGCATAGATACTCGTCACCTCACCTATACACCACAAACATGCAAATTCACATAGCAATTAAGTTGGGCATTTCTATTCCCTCAAGTCAAGGTTAAACCAAGCACTTACCTAAAATTCGCAGGCCACTCACTGCTCAATTATAGCTTTTCCTTTTGAATTCACCTCCAATACACTCGAATCTAATCGTAATTAACTTACTATCATTAATTAATGCTAAAGGAACTAACTTTACTAAAAATTATAATTTTTTCTGAGTTATCTAAAATAAAGTTAAAACCTGACGCCGGGCCCGCTTGGTCCAAACTTGGGGTTCGGACCAAATAACGATTACACATTCACCCTCGAGCCAGAATATGCAATTAGTTTCGAAATTCGACCTCAATTCGAGGTAAAGATTCGATTTTTTTTACAAAATTCCCTAATTCTACCCAAACCCTCATTTTTTACCATGAAAATTCTTGATTTTTGATTTAAAAGTGATGAAAAATATTGGGTAATTGAAAGAGTAGAGTTTAGAATTGATTACCAGCTCTTTGGGGATGAACTTTGGTGAAGACAATCGTCCTTAGGGCTGGGTAGTTCGAAAAATGGTAAAAGAAAAGGTTATGTCTGTGTTTAACACTGTATTTATATAGCTGGGCAGGCCTTCTACGCGATCGCGTGAGCTTGCCCGCGTTCGCGAAGAGTCAGGCTTTATTGGCCTTCGCGTTCGCGTCACTAGGCCGCGTTCGCATAGTATAACAGACTCCCCTACCCCCAGGCCCAGTTTACCTTGTGCGTTCGCGTGGCCTAACACGCGTCGCGAAGCTTTAACCTGCCAATGCTTTGCGTTCGCGTGAGGGGTTTCGCGTTCGCATAGCACAATCGCATAGAGTAAATTATGGGCCTAACACGCGTCGCGAAGCTTTAACCTGCCACACTGAACATGTTGCCTGTGCACCAATAGAAAAAGAATACATCAAACTTTTATAAGTTAAAAACATCTCGTGGCCTATCCGAAACTCAACCGAGCCCTCAAGGCTCTATACCAAACATGCACGCAAGTCTAAAAACATCATACAGACTTTCTCGTGCGATCAAATCATGAAAATAACATGTAAAACTATGAATTAAACCTCAAAACTCATCATTTTTCTCAAGAACACTTAAAGTTCTCTATTTCTCAACCGGACGTCCTTATCACGTCAAATAAACTCCGATTCTCACCAAATTCCACAGATAGTATTCAAATACTATAACAAATCTGTACCGGGCTCCAGAACCAAAATATGGGCCCGATACCAATGGTTTCAAACATTAATTCATTTCTTTATTTCATTAATAATTCAGCAAAACAATTTCTTTCAAAAATTGATTTCTAAGGCTTGGGACCTCGGAATTCAATTTCGAGCATACGCCCAACTCCCATATTTTACTGCGTACCTCCCAGGATTGTCGGAAAACAAATCCGGGTCCGTTTACTCAAAATGTTGACCCAAGTCAACTAAAACCAAACTTTAATTCTAAAAATTATTATTTCTTATATTTTCACATAAAAGCTTTCCAATTTCACGCCTGAACTGCGCACGCAAATCGAGATAATTAAAATTAATCTTTTTATGACTAATAAGACTAGAACGGAGTCTAAACTCTTAAAATGACCCCTTGGGTCATCATAGTTCTTGATAGACAATGCTTCCCTTTTAATTAGTCACATACGACGTGAGTTCGTTTTAGTTTTACCAGTGATTCGGTTATAATTAAAATGAAAAATTTAAAATTAGCTTTAAAAGAAATCTTAGGAAAATGTTTTGTGCGAACTTTTTTCCCCTTCTATTTGTTTGAGAGTAAAAGATGTTTTGAAACGGCAAAATGGTCTCCTGACTACTTAAATTTGTATTGGATTGTCAACCCGGTAAATCAACTTACGAGTTTCCCAGTTTAGCACCTCTACGTTGCATAATAAGGACTAATAAATATCTCTGACCGTTGACCTTTCATACGTGGAGGAAACATTGCTGACATGGCAAAACTGCACGCAAATCACACTTTGGTGGCGCATGAATATAATAGTTTTATTAGAAAAAAAATATTAAAATAAATAAAAATATATAGTAATAAATAACAAAAGATTAAAATAAACTAAAAGGGCATCCATTTTCCTCCATTCTTCCTCCCACCTCCTTCGTTCCCACCCCTTGTCCCCCATCCCGCACCCCAACCTTTCCTCCCCAGCCCTTCTCCATTCTTTTAGATTGAAAATCATTTAGAGTTTTTTTAAAATTGAGTATGAGGTTCTGGAGAGAAGGTAATCCACAATTGAATTTTAGCAGAAGGAATCACATCAAATTCTTTGATCTGGTCATTACTCCGATAGTAATAAAGTTCTGGCAAAAAAGAATACTCTTCTTCACATTAAGTGTTTGGAGTATATTCTTCACATCATGCAATTTATGGATGAATCTTTTGATATGGTCAATGCCCCTCTCTTTTGTTTTTAAGAAAACTAAATTAGCGGCAAGGGCGAAATGCCATTTCTAATGTGTTTATGCTCTATGCCAATGGGCTTGGTGGGAAGGAAGTTTCGGCGGAGATGATGATTGAGGTTCTTGAAATCAAATGGAATAAGATATTTGCGCGGAGATGGTGATTAGAGATAAACAAAATGAGAAGGCAAACACAGAAAGCGAACTATTCATCGCTGGCCAGAGACATTACGAGTGATTTCTCCGGCCAAAATAAACTTTTTGCTAATTTATGAGTTTTTTGCTGGTATGAGTTTTAGTGGAGGAGAAGGAAAAAAATAAGTTAAAAGTTTGATAAATCGGAAATTAGGAATTAAAAAAGTGGGACCTAGAAATTACGTATGGCAAATTCGAAAAGGTCAAGCATATGACATGTGATTTTTGTCTAGCGATCGAGGAACACGCTCAGAAGAATATGTTTATTAGTCCTTATTCTTTAAATTGAGATGCTAAACTGGAAAATTTCTAAGTTCGTTTATCGTATTAGAAATTCTGTACAAATTTAAATGGCCAGGAAGTCATTTTGCCCTGTAAACTCATATACAATTGTTTCTCAAAAGCTTATCTTGAAAAATCACTGAAACTAGATCTAAAGTACATTGTAAGCCTCCAAAAAGTTATTCTTTCCACTTCATTAAGCTCAAACTTGCACGTTAAGTTCATGCACAATAAAGCCACGAGAATTTAATACATGCATTCACCATATATGAGTGAGATTTAGAGGTCGTTTGGTAGAGTGTGTTGGAGAAAATAATGCATTCATTAGCTTTGTGTATTAGTAATGTTTTGTTTGGTATACTTTTCCAACATGTGTATAACTAATACAAGCATTAGTTATACACTCTATTTGGTATTATCCTGTGTATAGCTAATGCATAGAAAATTACGGCATTAGCAATACAAAGGCTACTAATGCATGCATTAGCATGGTTAAAGACAAAATTATCCTTAAAGTCCCTTAAGTTAAAGAATATGGAGGGCATTCTTGTAAACAATTAAATTTCTTAAAAATTATGCAATGTATTTTAATTTTTAATACACCACACCAAGCAATGCATAAGAAACAATCTCTGTATAACTAATGCTTGTATTACTAACCCATGCATTACTAACCCCTGCATTACTAATACATTTTATTTTGCATTATTCTTATACGCCCTACCAAACGACCCCTTAGAGTTTTAATATAAAAGTAACAATAGTGTTACTATCAAACAACAATTCATTATTTTTACTTGAGTTTATACTTTGATGCATTTATCGAAGTATTATCTACTATTCCCTCTGGTCCAAAATAAGTGATTTTTTGGTTGTTTTCACACATTAAGAAATTCACCTTTTAGCATTAATTAGCAATGAAATTAACCATATTAGCATTTACTATCTCTTCACATAAACACTCCTAACACATACTCCAACATTATTTACTTCAAGGGCAATGTAGGAAAAAGATAATTAATTCATTCTTGAAATCTGTAAAAATTACTTATTTTGGACCATAAAAAAAGGCCAAAAAATCACTTATTTTGGACCGGAGGAAGTACTAAACAACAATGGAAAGTAACTAAAGAAAGAAATGTGCTTCGATATAATATTGAGAGCTAATTAAGCTAAGTACTTGAGCTGGAATTTGTCATGATTTTCTTACTTTAGTTGGATTTATTCTTGCTAGTTTGAGTGCCCGTATGGATTACTAAAGAACTTGATTCTTTACCGTGTTCCTTAAGCATAAAGTAAATAAGAAATACAATGAACATAACGATTTTTACATGAAAAATCACCCGGCTCAAAAGGTGCAAAAATCATGACATACCACGTAGGATTTTTCAACTCCAACTCCACTAGAATAATGAGACAAAATGTATCAATTACAAGACTGTAATTCAATACTCTTCTGCACTCCTACTACTCCTATTAGATTTACAAGTTACTCTAACTTGTAAAGCAAAATGTTTACTCCAACTCACTAACTGTGTATGACATTTGATTAAAACTCAATTTCCTAAAATACATTCACTAAACTGACTCTGAAAGATACAACAAGTACTCAACAAAAGTAAAAATAACTTATGACATTTTAGTTGATGTGTAAAAGGATAGTTTAGAAGTCCAAGTCAATCCTATTTAAACACGATTTGAGATCTTCTAGGAGTCCTATTCATAGTGAGCTTATTCTTTGATATGACTCCTACTGTTCCAAGGATTCCACAAGCTTTGGGCCTCTCTGACAGAATTATCTGTATGTTCTTGAGCAACAGCCCTTATCACTTATAGAAACCATCTTCGACCAAACTCAGACTTGGGTAACTTTGAGATAAATGTATTGTCTTGTACATACGTGTAATTATCATTTATGAGGAGATGATCCTTTAACCTGAGGAGTTGGTTGTTCATAATAGTTAAGCAACTACATTGAGGACCTAGTTCTTTGAGAAGTTAGTCACACTTTGTTAATCATCAAATCTTCAATACTCAACAAATTTTCTTTTTTGATGATGATAAAATTTGTACACAGAACTATGCAATCACATCAAAGAACCAGATGATCACAACAAGTACTTTTGACAAACATGTATGTTCACAACCCACCAACCTTCCAACTTTATCTTCCCTGTTTTGGCATCATAGAAAACACAAAAACACATGTTAGACATTAAGCATAGATAATGTAAGATTCAAGGCCAAATATGCGACATCAAAAGCATAAGAAAAGTAAAGTAAATTAGGTTGATGATCCAATAGAGTACAAAGCAGTAAAGCAGAGTAATATGAGACATTAAGTAGTTCCAGAAGAAGCCAGGGCCTTGTATTCATTAGTAGAACAAAATAAACTAAGCATACTACCAACTACTCAGACTAAGACAAAATGAACAAACGATATGGCATCACTATAATAGCAAAAGAACTAAGGAAATTGGGAAGGAATTGTTTCAAGGGTGAGAAGCAGAGGGGGTCAAAGCCTTCACAAGGGTAACAATCTGTTGAGCATGGGCCTCCTTTTCTCTTCTGAGCTCTTCCCTGAGTTGCTTTGTTTCCTTTCTCAACTTATCATTGTCTTCACGAAGCTTGACATTTTCTTCAACAGTCAACTCCAACCTCTTCCTGAGTTTTGCAACCCTACTACTCCCAAAAAGAATGACAGAGCTTGTGGGTCCTATAGCCTTGATCTCCTCATAGCCACACTGCTTGAGGGTAACAACATCCAAAACATCATCATGCTTTCAAACTTTATCTCAGGCAAGGAAATGCTGAGCATGTCAAATAACTTAGTCAACACGAAACCATATGGCATAACATGCTTTGGTTTGGAAGTATCTACAACTCTTGCCATGTGCTGAATCATCAGGCTAGGAAGATTGATAGGTCGACAATGTCAAGCAGTTCCATCACATTCATGTCTAACAAAGTAGCTTCATGTCTTCTCTCAGACCTCTAAAGAATGCAGGAGTTGACAAATTGAAATAGTAGCTTGTGAAAGGGAGTCATATTAGTCTTGTACACTTTCTATGGAGCATCTAGTTCAAACTTTTGGTAGAACTTCCTGGTGACCATAATGCTAGTGTCAACATCATTGTCTATGGTTGGCCATTTCTTCTTCTTCTTCTTCTTCAAATAATTGTCAAATCGTAATGAAGGGATATTCAGAAGCAGTATCAGTTCCTCAACATCAAACTCCATGTCAAAGCCCCCTACTTTACTCTTCACTACCTTCCCATCAAAAGTGAAATTTTTGTAGAACTCCACCATATTAGGAACACATACTAGGGGGAATGCTTTGACAAGCATGTGCTTCCACCCCTGTAGTTCAAGTTTCTCAACCAGTTGAGCCATTCCCTTCTCATCGATGTTCTCAAGAATATTCCCATTCAACACTTTTCTGTTCCTGAACTCTATGAGTCGATCAACTGGAGTTGGCACATTCTTTCTTGTCTTACCCCTACTGGCCCTTGCAAAAGAGGTAGTAGGTTTGGTGATTTTGGCTCCCTTTTTCTTTGGTGTGGCAGACTTTGCTGGCAAGGTTGAGTCAGATCCATCTTCTCCATTCACCTTAACAATAGGTCCAACAATTGAAACTTTCTTCTTTGGCTTCTTTGCACTTCTGGACTCCTTCATGATTTGTGCATCAACAACCTTCCTTTTACTCCTTGTGAGGGGAGTTCTAGCAGGAGGAACCACTTCTTTTCTTGTTGAGACTATTGTGTTTGTAGCTTTCACAGTGGTCTTTGTGAATTTCTTCCCTACCTCAGATAGTGGCATATCATCTTCATCACTAATAAATTCTTCATCTCCAATAAAGGGGTTAACAGAGACCCAAGTTCTTGAGCTCTTGTCTCTTCACCAATTTCTTCTGAAGGGGTTATACGGTGTTTCCAATCTACATGGAACCTTTAGTTTCTCACTCACATTCCCCTCTTCTTCCTCACTCTCGTCATCACCTCCTTCACTCTCACTTACCTTTTTCTGATCCTCACGCCCACTTTCAGAAACCACCTCTTCTTCACTCTGATTTTCTTCTTTTGTAAAATTAGTAGCATGTTCACCCATCTTATCCTATGTATCACTCTCATTCTCATCTCCAGATACTCACTCATTCTCACTATTGTTCTTCTTCATTGGATATGTTTTGGGCATCGTGTTCCTCATGACTGTTCACAACTTCTTCTTCTTTTTCACCTTCATCA
Source organism: Nicotiana undulata (assembly GCA_005239495.1). Lineage (NCBI taxonomy): Eukaryota > Viridiplantae > Streptophyta > Magnoliopsida > Solanales > Solanaceae > Nicotiana > Nicotiana undulata. Next base: position 10,222 of record ML256171.1, on the reverse strand, counting down.
TCTTCCTCACTCCTTAGTCCAACTAAAATCAAGGCCATCAGAAGCCTCCTTTTGCATTGGTTTTTCACATCCTTCCTCCTTAACCACAGGCTCCACATCTGTGGTATCTACCTCTTTTCCCAGATCCGCTGTACGCTTTCCTACAGAGAATTTCTCCACTAATGACTTCTCACTCGTAGGTGGAAGACTATCTAAGGATGTAACATCTATAGCAGAAACCAAAAAATCTAACTTGGAAGTAGGATGTGGTGCTTGATCAGTGGTGCCTATACATGATTCTCCCCGAATCACAGATACCTTGACTCCAGTGTCACCCTACGTAGCAGCCTCAAGCACTTTCTTGACAGATTTTGTCGAAGTTGCTTTGACCTTTGCTGACTTAGAGGTAATTTTCGTAGGAAGCTCAAGTGCATGGGTAGTTACTGTTAAAGGGAGGGGTACAATGGAGATGGGAATGATAGGAACATGAGTAGTAGGAATAGGGGAGGATTAGGTAGTTATGGTAGATGATATTGAAGGAGAAGGAGCAGGCGTGGGTTCTCTTGAAGGCTTGTCATTTTTCTTCAATTTGGGCTTTAAGATTTTGGGTTTTCATTCATCCTTGGTTAATGATCTAGCTTTAGAGAGTGTTTGACTGGCTTTAGGCATGATGATTATATGAGATAGTTGAAGAAGAGAAAGAAAGGTTTAGTTCTTGATAATTGCTTTCAATTCTTGCTTCGAGTTTGAGAGAAACAGTGAGGTTAGAGAGGCTAATCATAAGAGCCTTTTAAAGGCATTACTCGTGATTTGACTGGAAGAGAGAATGTGACCGAATTTGAGTTCACTATAAGATTTTCAGGAGTAATTGATCTCTAATTGTACAAGGATTCCCCCTTACTCTTTGACTAGAAGAAGATTAGAAGTAATGCCAACGGAATTAAAAGTATGAGTATAGTAGTAAATTTAGAATATAAAGTCCTAGTGACTTAAGACAGTATGGCACATACCTGAGTCACATAACCAACTACTTAGCAACTCCTTATTTATTTCTGCAATAAAGCTTCATCACTTGATATTAGTATCATGCAACACAATTATCAACCAGATTTTCTAAGCAAGTGTGTGAGCTTAATACAAGCACAAAGCTGAATCAAACACATTGTACTTAATTATCTACGTCTTATTATGCTTTTTCTAACCAATCACTGGGAGTCAACTTAGTGGGAGGAGTTGCTTAGACCTAGTTCTAGTCTATTCCTTTCAAAGTGATCCCTACTCAGAGCTTTAGTAAACATATCAGCAATTTGATCTTTAGTTTTACAGAAATTAATTGAGATATTCCTCTTTTCAAACATTATCTATGAGAAAGTGATGTCTAATGTCAATGTGCTTAGTTATCTTGTGCTGACATGGATTCTTAGCAATGTTTATGGCACTGATGTTATCATAGAAAATGGTAACATAATCAACAAATATACCATAATCCCTTAGTTGTTGTGTTATCCATAATAACTCAGCACAACAGGATGTTGCTGCCACATATTCAGCCTCAGTTGTAGATAAGGCCATTGAGTTTTGCTTCTTGGTTCCCCAAGACACTAGACAAGAACCTATAAAATGAGTTGTTCCTGAAGTGCTTTTCCAGTCAACATGAAAACCTGCATAGTCAGCATCAACATAACAAACTAGATCAAAGTTGTACCCTCTGGGATACCATAGACAGAGGTCAGGGGTCCCCTTGAGATATGTTAGTATTCTTTTGATAGCCTTCAGGTGAGATTTCTTGGGATTTTCTTGAAATCTTGCACATAATCCCACTAAACACTATATCAAGCATGGTTGTTCTGAGGTACAATAGTGACTCAATCATTCCTCTATATAACTTCCGTTCCACACTTTTCCCTTCATCAAGATCCAACTTTGTTGCAATGGCAATGGGGGTATCAATCGACTTAGAGAAGTCCAGATTGAATTTCCTCAGTAACTCTTTGATATGTTTTTGCTAATGTATCATGGTTCTAGTAGGTGTTTTCTTGATTTGTATCCCCGGAAAGAAGTTCAATTCGTCCATCATGCTCATTTCGAACTTATTTCCCATCATCTCAGCAAATTCCTTGCACATTGCTTCATTGGTGGCCTCGAAGATAATACCATCCACATACACTTACACAATTAGAATATTATTCCTTTTGCTCCTCAGAAATAGAGTGTTATCCACCTTTCCTCTTACGAAGTTGTTGGTTAATAGGAATTTTGAGAGCCTTCCATACTAAGCTCTAGGATCCTATTTCATACCATAAAGAGCATTATCAAGTTTGAACACATAGTTAGGAACTTCTTCACTTTCAAATCCAGGAGGTTGTTTGACAAACATTTCCTCCTTCAGATACCCATTCAAAAAGGCACTCTTTACATCCATCTGGTATAAAGTGAATTCCATGTGGGTAGCAAAGGCTATCACCATTCTCATAGCCTCCATTATAGCTACATGTGCAAATGTTTGATCATAGTCAATGCCCTCCTCTTGATTGTATCCCTAAACCACTAGTCTGGCTTGTTCCTTGTGATATTTCCTTGTTCATCCAACTTGTTTCTGAACACCCATATGGTACCTATGATAGTTTCATTTTTGGGTTTCTATATCAGGTGCTAGACCTTGCTTCTTTCAAACTGATTTAGCTCATATTGCATGGCTATGATCCAGTCTGGATCCTTTAGAGCTTCTTTATGGTATTAGGTTCAACCTATGAGAGGAATGTTGTGAGTGCACATAGATTTCTTAGAGAAGACCTAGTTTGGTCCCCTGCATTTGGATCAGAGATGATTTTCTCAAGAGGTTGTGAGCTTTGATGCTTCCATGGTATGATTTGTATACCCAGAGAAGATTCACCTGAGGAGTGACCCAAAGGAGCAGGTGCAGTAGGTGTGTCTTTATTTGTCTGGTCGGTAGTTAGAGTAGTTCTTTCTTATTCTTGTTCCTCACGATCACTGTCAATTCCCTTGTGTATTTCAGATCCATCTTCGTCAGATTCCTTTGTATCTCCATCACCGGTGAATCCTATGTCATAATATTCATTCTTCCACATACATAGTTCTTTTATTAAAAACCATACAGACCTTATTATGTGGAGAGTAACCCAAGAAAACTTTCTCATCACTTCTGTCATCAAACTTACCTAGAGCTTCTTTCCAATTATTATGCACAAAACATTTTCACCCAAAGACTCTCAGGTGAGTGATGTTGGGTTTTCTTCCTCGAAGTAACTCCTAGGGAGTTTTCTCAAGAATGGGTCTGACCATGCATCTATTTAGCAGATAGCAAGTAGTATTGATTGCCTCAGCCCAGAAATTCTTAGGAAGTTCACTAGCAATCAACATGGTCCTCCCTATGTCTTCTAAGGATCTATTCTTTCTTTCTACAACCCTATTTTGTTGTGGATTTATAGGTGCAGAGAAATTAAGGTCAATGTCGTGTGAGCCACATAACTCAAGAAATTTTGAATTTTCAAATTCAGTTCCATGGTTAGTTCTTATACTTAAAACATTACATCCTAGCTTTTGTTGAATCATTCTGACAAATACACAGAAAACATCAAAGGTTTCATCTTTGGATCCCAAAATAAAGTCCAGGTATACCTGGAGAAGTCATCAACAATCACAAACACATACCTCTTACCTCCTCTGCTCCTTATTCTCATTGGTCTACATAGATCCATGTGAAGGAGTTCTATAGGTTTAGAAGTACTTACAAACTTCTTATATTTAAAGGATGACCTAACATGTTTCCCTCTAACACAAGCATCACATACCTTGTCAGAGGTGAACTCAACTTTAGGTAGCCCAAGGACCAAATCCTTCGCTATCAACTTGTAGAGTTGAGAGAGACTAGCATGTCCCAGTCTTTTATCCCGTAGTAGTGGATCATCTTCCACTACACTCAAGCATGTGTTGTCACTCTGTGGAAGTGACATAATAGATATCTTGTAGACATTGTTATGTCTCTTACCCTTTAGCACAATTTCATCAGTATCAAGCTTAGTGACAGTGCAGATTTTGGAATTAAATTTTACCTCATTTCCTTTGTCGCACATATGAGAGATTCTAAGAAGATTCTGTGACCTACCAAATAATACACATCTTTTGTAGCATGAGAGAGTGACTTGCCAACATTTCCAGTACCTGTTATCTGTCCCTTTTTTCGCATTTCCAAATGACACACTCCCTCCTTGGAAAAATGTCAGTGAGAGAAATTTTTTCTTTTCTCTTGTCATATGTCTTGATCATCCACTGTCTAGATACCAATCCTGATTGTTTCCTCTCACCTTAGCCTACACCAAAATTCACAAGTTAGTTTTGGGGACCCAGACTTGCTTGGGTCCTTTTTTGTTGGCAAAAAGATGAATTAGATCCCTTTTTTGCCTAGAAGGGGAGATGATTAGAAGGTATTTTCTTGTTAACCTTAATCCACATAGTATGGAGAGAAGGATTAACCTTTGGCTCCTCTTCCTTCTTTACATTTTTAGCAATACCAAGGTGTTTCTAAACTGAGCATGAATTAAGGCAGGACAAATGTCTCTAAAGTGTCCTACTCTTGCACAATGAATGCATATGTTATTATCATAAATTCCTACATATTTTGGGTCAAACTTAGGGACAGATATTTTGTAGCCAATTCTAGATTTGTTAGAGCTACAGTTTTCATTCAGCCAATTCAAGGCATCAAACAATTTATGCCATTTGCTTAGTCTAGAGAGTTCGTAATTAGCCTTTTCTAGGTTTTCATGCAAGACTTTATTTCTACATTCAGCATCACAAAGATGATCATTAGCAATTTTTAATTCTTTTCAAGTTTATCCTGTAGAGAACTCATTTTTATTTTGCCATGTGTCTCAGGAGACTTCTCATTCTCAGAAGTAAGTTCAAGAACTTGGTTCTTAAGGTCTTTGACGTGTTTCTCTAAACTAGCATTGTCAGATTCAAGCTATTTGATATCAAGTTTGACACAAGAAAGGTTGTTCATTAGCTGATCATTTCCATTTCTTATTTTATCCATTTCATTCATTAAGGTCACAATTATGGCCATCAATTGCTTTTTGGACATATCATAAATATTTTAATTTCAAGTCACATATACTTACCTAGTTTGCCTCATCTTCAGTTTCTAAATCACTCATGACTATCATTGCGATCACTTCTTCCTTTGTATTTGATTCTTCGATCGCCGTCAGATCCACTTCGATGTTTTCATTTCCAAAATCAGTTTTCAAGGTCCTCCATATATCATAAGCAGAGATGCAAGAGGACACTCTACAGAGAGTGTTTCTAGACACGCTATTATAGATCAAGTCCTTTGCTTTAGCATTTTTTTAAAACTAGCTGACGATCTTCCTCATCGTGTTCTCTTCTCTTTTATTTCACTTGTTGGCTTCACCATCAAATTTGGTTGAGAGAATTGGTACATGACTGACAATTACCCAAAGTCAGTAGCCTGAAGATATGTTTCCATACGTAGCGTCCATTCATCATAGTGGTGTTCATCAAACAAAAGAGGTATTCCAATGTGCATCCTAAGTTGTTTTGGGGGTTCTGTCTTCACAGCTCGGTGTTCATCAATCACAACATAGAGACTTATAGACTCATCCTCCTTTTCTTCCTCTTAATCACTCCCACTATCCTCATATGTTGCCAAGAATTCGTGCTTCATTGCTTTAGTAAATCCTTTGCCTAGGGTTTTTCCTTTGTTGGAACCCTTTTCACTCACCTTCTCCCATTTCTCCTTTTCAGCTCATTCTTTCCTCCGCTCGATTTCTCACATTGGACAGTTCTTTACCATGTGGTCTAGCTTGCAACACTTTTATCACCCATCATAGTTATCTTTTTCGATTTGCTTGTGCTTACTACTAATCTCTCTCTTGGATGCACTTTTGGAATTCTTCATAAACCTCTTGAACTTGAAAAAATATTGCTAGATCAGGATCATTATAGTCAGATTCATCATCCTCAAATGCTTTAAGAACCAAAGTCTTATCCTTCTTTGGTTCTTCTTTGCGCAGTTGTATCTTTCTCTTTTCATGTGTTTTTAAGTTTCCAACCAACTCATCAAGTGAAATTTAATACAATTCCTTGGCTTCCTACATTACAGTGAATTTTGATTCCCGTAAAGCTGGAAGGATTCTTAGAACTTTGCTAACCAACTCTTCTGAGGTAAACATCTTTCCAAGTGATTTCAGTTCGTTGATTATTATAGTGAACCTAGTCATCATATCCACGATGGTCTCAAACTCTTTCATGGAGAAAAGCTCATAGTTTCTCATGAGTAGTTCAATCCTTGATATCTTTACTTGATTTGTTCCTTTATGAGAATTTTGGAGTGCATCCCATATCTGTTTCACATTAGAGCACACAGAAATTCTATAGCACTTATCAAAACCAAGTCCACATATAGGATTTTCTTAGCCTTTGCATTCTTCTCCATCATTCTGAAATATGCTGCCACAAATTCGGAGGGGTCACTAGGAATTGTTTCACTTTGTGCATTTTATTTAGTAGGAATCAAAGGACCTTGATTTACTATGGTCCATAATTCATAGTCTTCAGCTGTCAAGAAATCTTTCATTCTTGCTTTCTACAAACTGTAATAATTTCCATTGAACATGGGTGGTTTGGTAGTTGATTGTCCTTCATTAATTTCAGGTGGAGCACTGATCTTTCTTCCAAGATCTCCTTAGGTGTTATCCATGTAAATGAGAGAACCTGCTCTGGTACCAATTGTTATTTTGAGTACCCGTATGGATTACTAAAGAATTTGAATTTTTACCATATTCCTTAAGCGTAAAGTAAATAAGTAATACAATGAACACATCGATTTTTATGTGAAAAATCACCCGGCTCAAAAGGTGCAACAATCACGACCTACCACGTAGGATTTTCAACTCTAACTCCACTAGAACACTGCGCCAAAATGTATCAATTATAAGACTGTAATTCAATACTCTCCAATACTCCTAATACTCCTATTTGATTCAATCATGAGGAGCTAATCCTTTAACCATAGGAGCTAGTTCGTCACAACAATTAAGCAACTACATTGAGGGCCTAGTTCTTTGAGCAGTTAGTCACACTTTGTTAATCATCAAAACTTCAATACTCAACAATTCTTTTACTTGAAGAAAGAGTAGAAGATTAACCATAATTATTTGACTTCTCTTTAAAGGAAAATATAGACTTCTTCCATATTTGACAGATTCATTTCTTGTAGAAAAAGGTTGTGACCTCTATAAATTGTGGATATGTCCTTCACAAAAAATCACAACAATAGCATACACAATGTGGCTCTTAAGAGAGTTTTGCTTAGGGGGGAGAATTTATTCTCTCAATATATTTTTCTCTTTTATATTAGTATATTGATGTATGTCACTTGCAGGCCAGCTAGACTCTAAAGCAAGTGAAGCACTTGCTTTGGGTCCCAAAAATTACTGTATATATATAGTATTGTATAATTTATATAATTATTTCTTACTATTGATAAAAAAAATTTGATTTCATATTAGTGTTTAGTGACTTAATTTTTTCCTCTAATTAATATAACCAAATTAGCTTTCTGTCAATATTATTTTAAGTATTTATAGAATTATTTGTCTCTATTCGTTAGTTAGTCACACTAAATATATCTAATAATCTACTTATCATTTATTTTCCTTATATAAATTATAATCCCCCGTCCCAATTTATATGAAGGTGTTTGATTGAACATGAAGTTTATGTAATAAAGGAAGACTTTTGAAAATTATGATCTAAAACAAACCATAGGAACTTGTATGACTAGAAATCATCTCATTAAAGGTTAAAAAAAATTAAAGTTAAATTATTACCAATATAAAAAGGGGACTGACATAAAAAAAAGGGCTTCACATAAGTTGGAATGGAGGAAGTATGTTTTCTGGGTTCTCTCATTTCAGTTGTGATGAGATCAACGTTAAGTCCTTAATTTTTTGTACTATATAATACCAACTTCTCCTTTTTTTTTCCACATACTTGTCTAATTATTCAAACAATGATGCTCAATATATATATATATATATATATATATATATGGCTTCTTATTAAGCCCCTGCTTTAGGCCTCTTATGCTATTGAGCCGCCTCTGGTCACTTGACCAAAATATATTACATTATCATGCATTTTTAGTATAATTTTCTTTGTCATCTGATTTATTCTCGCCAAAATTTTCTTAGCTAGTTTTCACATGACGTCTTGTTATTTTGGATCCCAACATTGGATGTGTTTGTTATTCATATTGGTGAAAGGAGTGAAATTCCTTTTCCCCTTCATGTCTAAAGCTATGTTTAATTTTCCTTTTAAATTACCAATTTCCTTTGTAATTATTTTAATTTGTTTTCTCAGCTCTAGTATTTTATCTATGATACAAATAATTAATGACATATTTTATTCAATTTATGATATTCAAGAGCAATTATTGCTAAAAAGTTTCATTAAAACACTATAGAATTTGTTAATACTATTATTAATCTTCAATAAAAGTGTTTTTTCTGAAATATGTTTTTACTCTCCAAAACGTGAACACCGGAAAACTATGGAAGTGTCATTCGAAAAATAAGTCGTTTATTTTCCGTTATGTCAGACACATTTAACTTCTTTTCTTTTTAATTCTTCAGCAATTTGCACCTCATATATTTTGAATAGATGTTCCCTTCTTTTCACTTATTATATCCAACAGAAAAAAAAATTCACTTATTTCCCTCCCATACACATAAATAATACGCCAGGAATAAAATAGATCCTTAAGATTCTACAGAAGAAATTGTCTCATAAATTGTATATCAACGAACAGTGTCTTACTTTTACAGTGACAAGACATGCCTTTGTTGTTGAGATTTAGACAAATAGAAGTTGCAGCTGCAAGAAAATGTCATCTTTGTTTTGGTTACTCGGCATGATATGTTATTTTGTGATTTGAGGAAATTTCCTTAGTCAATGTACGTCACATTCGCTTGTTGAAGCGGACTTCATTTATTGTAAAGCATATATCTCATGCTCTTTCCTAAACTTAGAGACATACTCTTCAAGAGATATTCCACATAAAACGATATTGATCTCTCTTGTGTTCGGTTGTGTCGCGATCCCAACTCCCACTAAAGGTCGTGATGGCATTGTGATGACCCCATACTTCATATTGAGATTTAGTCTCTATTTCTGTGTTCCGAAAGAATAACTCTTAAAAGTCATTCAGGAAGGCGCTTTCCTAAAAGAAAGCAACAGAGCAAAGTTAAGTTTAAAGGACTAAGTGTGCCAGTTACATTAAGTATCACCATCGTGAGTAAGGAATTTTATTATCCTTAGTGCATAAGGATTATCGCAAGGCGGGTAAGAGTCGTCGATGATGTGAAAAGATTGTTGGACTTTAAGCATTGGGCTTTAAAGAATAAGAGTGTGAATTGGGAAATGGTGGGAAATAAAATGGAGGGAAATGAAAATTTTGAATCAAGTGAGCTTTTGTCATGAACTTTGTACCACATTGGTGAAAGACAACTACACTTGTGAGTATAATATAGGATCATTTCTTATAGCTCTTAAAAGGAGTTGAAGAGAATGAACCCTCGCGTCGTCGTCGTCGCTCGGCTCGGCTTCGGCTTTGGATTTGTCAAACGATCGATAAGATTATTTTTGGACAAAATTTATTTAATTAATTATTTAATAATTAATTAAATGTCAGTCAATTCATTAACGGAATTAACTGGAATCCAAAAACGCTGCCTTTGCTGAACGTTGCTTTCCCTTATGAACAGACACCTTTTCCTGAACAGACATCACACCTCTTCCAATAATTGCCTATAAATTTCGAGGCATGGCTTACTCTTTACTTACTAAAAATCGAGAATTTCTTTCTGAATACTGCATTCTACTTCGCAGTTTCTCCCTCAAATTCGTAAGTGTGATTTTGCTCCGTTCTTTGAGTTCGTTTGTATCCTGCAGTTTGTATTGCCACTGTTGCAGGAAGGTTTATTCCGTTTCATCCTGGGAGGATTTAATCCATTACCTTGGCAACTTGTGAGGGGGTTAAAATTCCTTAAGGACACACAAGGAAATTGTGGACTCGGAATATTTATTATCGTTTACAAATTTTTTGTTTACTGTTTTTTTTTTGTTTTAACACAAATAGAATTACAAGCTTAAGGAATTTTATAATTTAACGTTTCTGTGTTGAAACTTTTATTGAACT
>ML256170.1:0-38209 GCA_005239495.1 Nicotiana undulata | reverse complement strand
CCCATCAAAAAAAAAAAGGGGGCCGTGGGCCCCCCCCCCCCCCCGCCTTAGCCTTTTTTTTGCATGAAAATTTGTGGTCAATCCCCCATTAATCAACATTGCATAACTGATAGTTGAAACACAAGTCATTATCCAGTTGACCATCTTCGAAGGAAATCTAACCTCGAGTAGCACCATCTGTAGGAATCTCCACTCCATTGAATCGTAGGCCTTCCTTATGTCAATTTTGACCATACATCTAGGTGACACCCCTTTTCTAGAGTATCCTTTTACCAATTCATGGGCTACTATGACATCGTACATGATACTCCTTCCCTCAATGAAAGCTGACTGAGATGTCCCTACAATAATGTCCATTACTGTCTTCAACCTTTAAGTTAAGATTTTTAGTAATAGTCTTGTATACGGTTGAACAACAAGCTATTGGTCTAAACTCTTTTTCCATAGTAGGAGCTGGCACTTTAGGAACCAGTATCACAGTAGTACAGTTGATCTCTTTCAAAAGCTGTCCATTCTAAAAAAAATGTAGAATTGTTGTTATTATATCTTCTCCAATAGTATCTCAGTTTGCTTTAAAGAACTCAGTTGGGAAGCCATCTATACCTGGAGCTTTGTCATTTGGAAGACCCTTAACAACCTATATCACTTCCTCCTTAGTAACAGGTTTGATCAGATCTTGTTGTTGTTCTGCAGATAGGCATGTACCATTTCTTGCTACAGCTATGTCAATACAAGGCAATTCCTCAGCAGAAATACCTAATAAATTCTTGAAGAAAGTAAGGAATTCTTGCTGAATTAACTTTGGATCAGTGACTAAAACTCCCCGTTCATTCTAAACGGAGGAAATCCTATTCCTTGCGTGTCTAGCTTTCATGTGAGCACGAAAGAATTTGGTATTAGAGTCACCTGAGGATATCCATGTAGCTCTGGATTTCTGTCTAAGGAATCTTTCATGTATGGAACCCCATTTTTCCATCTCTATCAATGTCTCATTCTCCTTATTTATTAGCTTGCTATTAAACAAGTCATCTGCCAGACTGTCTTGAATATCACCCAGATTTTGCTTCAAACTCATTATTCTACATTCTAATGAGGAGTGATCTTTATTTAAGTGTTTAGCCTCTACTTCCACCAATTTCAACTTCCGCCATACTCCATTCATACAATGCCCATTTATATTCTGTTGCCACACATTATGAACAATAGTTTTGAAAGCATCATGTTGTAATAGGACATTGAGTAGTCTGAATGGCCTTCTTTGGTATTGTTTAGCAACCACAATGTTGATTACTATAGGAGAATGACCTGAACACTCAGGGTTCAGATAGTTAGCTTCAATACTACTATATGTTTGCAACCACTCTGCATTACCAAACACCCAATTAATGTGGTTGTATATCCTATCAGTATCATCTCTTTTGTTGCACCAGGAGAACTGCCAACCTTTCCTAGTCACCTGTTCCATTCCCAATTCTGTAATACAATTCTGAAAATAAATTGTTTCAGCAGGATGGACTGGTACCCCATTTATTTTATCATCACTAAACAGAATGGTATTGAAATCTCCCAATATAATCCAAGGTCCATTAACATATCCATTAATACTCCTTAATTGGTCCCACAAAGGTTTCCTCTATGCCATAGTATTATACCCATACACATATGTTAATTCACAGTAAAACTGAGATGTTCTATCCTCAATATAACAGTGAATCAATTGTGCAGAATTATACAGAATAGTCACTTCAACTAAGGCTCTTCTCCATCCTATCCATGTCCTTTCATTAGGGGCACAAGTATAATCTATATAGAATTTCCATTCATTCCCAAACTTTTTAGTAACTTTTGTAGCTTTGTGTTGTTTAACTCTAGTCTCAGGGAAACCAATTAAGTCTATCTTCTTAGTAAGCAAAAAGTCCTTGAATTCTTTTTGCTTATGGGCCTTATTCAGCCCTCTTATGTTCCAAGAGCAGAATATCATAGGGGTTGTTTTTTGGCAAGTATTTACTCACTCTCTTTTCAGCTGCTTTTTCATATCTTCTCAAGGCTGAATACTGATTTGTCCCTGGAGAGTCCTCTGAGTCACCATCCAACTCTTCCTCCTGGTGGTTCTGAATTTCATGCTGATTTCCCTGCTCTTTTCCTTGAAACACTACTACCTGCTTTCCACTTTGTTGCAATTGCACCTTGGTGGGAGCATTATGTTTTTCCTCATCTTCTGTAGGTTCTTGTTGTTTAGCATTAGGCACTGGGATGTCTTGTTTAACCTTCCACTCCTTCTTCTCCCGTATTGGCTTCTACTTCCTTTTTTTCTTGCCTTTTGGTTGTAGTTTTTGTTCATGCTGAGCCTCTTTACCACATACTTCAGTGAAATGCCCAAATTGAGCACAATTTTGACAGAATTTAGGTCTTCACTCATAATCAATGTCTTGCTCCCATATGTTACCATCAGAATTTTTAATAGTTATCGTGTATGGTAATTGCTGAGTATGTCCATCTTAATGATAACTCTGGCATATGATATCTTATCACATGTTGCTGTCAATTTATCAGTGCATATTGGTCGGCCTAAGTAGCTCGCAAATCTACCCAAGTTCTCCTCAGTCCAGCACTATAAAGGTAGTTTAGGAAATGATACCCATAGTGGAACAAATCTCAGAGATTCCTTGTTCAAATTGAAATCCGGTACTCATTCCTTTAGGATCATCAGCCTACTATTGAAAATGTAAGGCCCATTTTGAAGCAATAAGTTCTTATCTTCCCCCGAGTCAAATTTAAAGATGAAATATCCATCATCATGAAGAAATACTCTTGGAGTTGATACAAATTTCCACACTCCATATACAAACTGTAACATCTCCTTGAAACTAGGCGTACTTCCCAAAACATAGCCAATCAAAGCATTCCTCCATTGCCTACTCTATTCCTCCATTTATATCTCATTTAATTGCACAACTTTGACTTCATTTTTAATCACTGGAGTGAAAAACTTCAATTGTATACCTAGGTGTTGAGCTCGATTGTTTTTAACCACATCCGCCATAGTAGGACCTTCAGCTCCAGAGTTTACCTTGATCGGGCTTGGCACAACTTTTTTCGTGGAGAAATTTAGTCTTCGCACAACAATATTAGTTGGCTCATCCTTCTGTATCGTCACCGAGGACTTTGTTTCCTGTTGCATGGAACTTGGTCCTTCTCCTTCCGCCACCCAATTGATCAATTGCAATGGAACCAGAGCTTGGGGAACCCCGGACTATGGAGTAATTACCCTCATATCACCATCTATCTTCGTCATAGGGATTGAAGCTTGACTTGCCTGCCGTTTCCTACGCGGCATTGCTGGTAGTGCACGTTAGCAAACCTCTGCTTCACTTGCGCCTTCAGAGCAAACTCAACCGTTTGTATCACTTTCTTATCTTTGGCGATTGATTTTAAGAATATGGACATGACTTTTAGTGATGGAGATATGTCCTTAATGATATTAAGTTCACTGCCCCATGAGTACGAGCACCTCGAAATAACTCTACATCATGAGAATGATGAAGTATCTTTCAAAGAAATTTGAGAAGGAAAAGCATTCCACCTAGCATATTTAAGATTACAAAATTCAATGATATTTTGGTACGTTACACATATTTTTAGTTTAAGATCATATGACTTAAAAGTATGCCGTAATTTCATAATTTCCATGCCCAATCAAACATGATCAAATATATACCCCAAACTTGCACAACCACAAATCGACCCCCATCGGGGGGCATAAGAGAAAAAGAAATGGAAACTCATAAACTCATATCAACCATGACAAACCACATTAAAATATCTTGTACTATCAACTTCCAGGCATTCCTGAACAAAAACTTTTGTCGACCTTTTACTACTACTAGAAGCATTCACAAGATATATCCCCCTAACTTGCCATATTAATTTGAATAAGAATTCATTTTCTGAAAGATCCTAGCTTTCGTACTTTGGTGGGTCTCCGAGATCCTTTCGATGACCTATGTTGAAAGGATATAGACACATAAATTGAGAGGAAGGGAGTTTTTTTAATGGACTTGAGTATTAAAGAATATCAGAATGTTAATAAAAATTAACAATTTATTCTCTAAAACTTATCCGTTTTTTAACTGAAACAAAGAATTTTGTGTAACTGGCCGATAAAAAGTCCCTAAAGAAAAGTATTTAGCCTTCACGACTTGACGAAGAAGAGCTTACTTTTGGGTCTTTGGGTTTTTGTTGGTCTTTGAGCTATCCCTTATCACACCTAAATATTAGTTATGTCTATTTATAAGTAACTTAATACAAAAATTGGCCGATTCATTAAACAGATGGAGATGTTAGAAAGAATTACCGATCGTCGGGAAGAGAAGGGGAATGAATCTTCTTTTTGGGGAATAAGTACTCTTGTCGCGTCTGAAGTTGTAGATAGTAGGGGGAATCGCCTTTCGAGTTGTTAGAAAAAACACAGTTGTTAAAGTGAAAAGAACTCTATTTTCTTACTTTTAAATAAGAATAATTATCCGATCAAGGGCTAACCCACGCACAGAGAAGGAAGAAGCTATCTCAATATCCTTCACACAGATGACATTTATCTTTCCCATGAATACTTAGTGTGTCTCAACAACCGTGTCGGATATTACTATTATTAGTCAAATATTACCAATATTAGCTAATTAGCTATTTATAGCCAAAAAAAGATTAATTTTTTGCTTTCTTTTGAGTGAGAGTTATTAGAATAGATTTGATGCATCTTAAGGAGCTTGAATTTTAATTTTGAGATGAATATGAAAACAATAATATGTGTATCACACCGTGTATCACATATGTATCATATTTGTATAAATGTGTATCACATGTTTGTCCATGTATATTTGTGTATGAGATACATGCGTAATACATGTTTGATGCATGTGTCGCAAAAAATGTTTTAGAACTCGATTTTACCTACGAATTTTGATATCAAATCAATCCAAATCACCTCCAATCTTCCTCAAATTTTGTATATTGACTCATTTATGTGTTTTTAATGAATCTCAACCATACCCATTGAAAATGTCCTTTTTCTTAGATATTTGGAATCTTGTATATTTATTTTATTGTATTCATCACCTTATTTGCTACCTCATCCATAAATTTTCTTTTCCGTCTTGCATATGATGTTTCTAATCACGCTTAAAAATATGGAAGGAGATTTTTGTGTGTGATTCTTGGAAAGAAAGAACTTTATTTCTTTATGTTTTCAATTTTTATATATGTGTGGGTAGTTTGTTGGACTTTGCAGATTTTGTCTAAAACAAACTGGAAGCCCTACTGGATCCATTAGCCCGTAGCTTATGTCCTTTTGCTTCATGCTTGATTTTATCCTAGTTAGTTAGTAGCAATTTTAATTTATTCTTATTTTATTCTCATTTTCATTCAAGAAAAGAAAGAAAGAAAGAGGGTAAAAGATAAGGTATTTTTACATTCCTATACCATATAGGAAACCTTATTACCCTCGATGTTTAAGGTTTGATATAATTACATTTAGTATACCAAATTACCAATTCTATACCATAGTGTATTTTAAGGGTACAATTAATGCAGCGTATATTCCTCCTTAATTCAAGGTACCATATATCCCACCCCTCCCACGTTTCTCTCTCCTAAACCCTCACCCTCACCCATGTTTTACTCAAACACACGTTCCTTTTACCCCTTTTCCCTCTTCTAAAATCACAGAAACATCGTTAACCCACCGTTAAAGTTCAATTTAATTTTTTTCCGTCTACATTCAGTGAAAATTGAAGACTTCAACTGTGTGAAGCAATTAGCAAGATTAACATGAATACAAAATTTGAGGGAAAGCATACTCGTTTTGTGTACAACAGTGAAGATGAGATTGAAGGAATTGAAGGAATTGAAGAGGAAGATGCTTCTGCTGCTTCGCCAGGTGTCTTGCATTTGAAGGGATTGCCAACTCCAAAAGGGAAGCATCTTCGTTTCCCTAGGAAAATGAAGAACACTAAATGAAGAGATTGTGTTTAGCTTTTTGTTGCTGTTTTTGGTTCTTGACAGACACCTGCTCTCTGGTGTTATATTCTCTATGGATGTTTTGTCTTTTTAGTTTTTGTATTGCTGTTGCTATATTGTATTTCTTTTGGTTCATATTTGATTTGGACCATAGAAAGTATGACGCCATATTGAATTAATTCAAAATCCTTTTCAATTCTCTTTATTCCATGCTTATGTTAGAGTGATTTACATGATTCTGTGATATATTCTTTGAAGATTTTAATCTTTTTTGGTTCAGTTTTTGACATGGAACCCCTCTCGAGCACAACCAATAAGTTAAAGTAGATCAGAAACCTTGGGACCAAGATTGTGTCGTGTCCATCCTTGATGCCTTGAGATATTCGACATAATTGCGTTTTTGCAGAAGATTTGTAGAAGTTTCAGTCGTTTTTGATTTGTGAAAACAGAAAACAAAGCATCTACAATCAGAATACAAATAATCTACAATTTATCTATAAAATATCTACTAACTGGGTACATTGAATTTTAATATCCAAATTCCCATTCGATTGTAGTTTAATTGGGATTTTCGACATAATTGCCTTTTTTGCAGAAGTTTTAGTCGTTTTTTATTTGTGAAAACAAAAAACAAAGCATCTACAATCAGAATACAAATAATCTACAATTTATTTACAAAATATCTACAAACTGGGTACATTGAATAGAAAGAGACGAAAATTAATACGGCGTGATTTGCATTTGAAAATTTCTGAAAGAATCTTTAATTCCCCAATATTAGCGCGCCTAAATAAGGATTTTTGATGCTACAATGATTCCTTATAATGAAATATCTGGAAGAATATTTACTTCCATAATTGTAGCGCGCCTAAATAGGAATATCTGGAAGAATATTTTATTTCCATAATTGTAGCGCGCCTAAATAGGAAGGAAACTGTCACGACACGAGATCCCACCTTCAAGCCATGATGGCGTCTAACGTTGAGCCTGATAGACAAGCAAACGGTTTAGTTAAATCTACTACTTTCTTTGTTTAAGATGTCTCACAATAAAACCATAATCATGAATATATAAACTAAAAATTTGCGGAAGCTAGAAATTGCAACAACTTAATATAATCGTTACGTAGTTCCATACAAATTTTTCCAGAACTGGTGTCACAAGCCTCACGGACGATCTAAGATTTCTACAACAATAGTTTGGAAAGAACAAGTAAAACTGTCCGGAAATACAATAAGACAGGAATGAAAGATAGATGGTGACGCCAAGGCCCACGAACGTCTGCGGGTCTATCTTGATGTCTCCTATGTGGATCGAAGGATTCTCCCTCTGTCAATGTCCACTGGGTCCGGCTGCGTAGTCTGCACTACATAGAGAAGTGCACGTGTAGCATCAGTACAACCGACCCCATGTACTGAGTAAGTGTCGAGCCTAACCTCGGCGAAGTAGTGACGAGGCTAGACACAACAACAACATATATCTGTACAGTTCTACAATATATAACATATAGTAACAGGAAATAACAGTTAAATACGAGGGGTATTGGGGAACATGTTAGGGGAAACAATAGAGAAACAATAACGGTTAACTGACCCCAATACAACGGAATGAAAATCAACAACAGGTAGCAATAAAAACAAATATGTACACGGCATCACCTTTCGTGCTTTAATCTCATCCTCACAATGCAGTAAATAAATGAATGAATGGAACGGCATCACCCTTCGTGCTTTTACTCTCTTCCTCACATTGCAATAAATAAATGAATGAATGACACGATATCACCCTTCGTGCTTTTACTCTCATCCTCACATTACAATAAATAAATAAATGAATGGCTCAGCATCACCCTTCGTGCTTTTACTCTCATCCTCACAATGCAATAACTAATGAATGAATGCCACGACATCACCCTTCGTGCTTTTACTCTCTTCCTCACATTGCAATAAATAAATGAATGAATGGCACGGCATTAACCTTCGTGCTTATAAATGTAAAATCATGGCATGGCATCACCCTTCGTGCTTTAATCTCATCCTCACCATGCATTAAATAAATGAATGAATGGCACGGCATCACCCTTCGTGCTTTACACTCTTCCTCGCCCAAGTAATATCAACAACTACAACAAGGCAAGGAAAATCGTCAATATGATTCATAACCACTATTTTCCGGCAAGGGAACTACAACAACAATTATATGGCCCTGGCAATGGACTCAGCTATAACCAATCCCTTTCGGATACATAACTCAACAAAACAATCCTCAACTGGAAACAACTTATCACATATCCTTATCAGGTATTTTCAACAATTGCATACTTCCGAAATGAAATTTGCTTCATAACACAATAAATATTGAAGGGAAACATGTAATACATCAAAGTCGACTCACGGGCATGCATTGACCGCAACGTAGGTACTCGTCACCTCACCTATACGTTGGACATGGATAATCACATAGCAAATAGGACTCTACACCTAATCCCTCAGCTAAGGTTAGACCAAACACTTACCTCGATGCCTCGAACACAAATCAAGCCTCAACTACCGCTTTACCTCTTGATTCCGCCACCAACACGCTCGTATCTACCCACAAGTTACTTAATTATATCTATAAAGGCTAATTGAATCAATTATAATGCATGGAAATGAGTTTTCTAAAGTTTTTCCCAAAAAGTCAAAAATCGACCCCGGGCCCGCTTGGTCCAAACCCGAAATTTGGACTAAAACCCGATTACCCATTCACCCCCAAGCCCGGGTATATAATTGGTTTTGGAATCCGACCCCAAATTGAGGTCTAAATTCTCAAATTTCGATATTCTTAGGTTTTTCCCCCAAAATTCCCAATTTCTCCATGAAAACCCTAGATTCTAGGATGCAATCTTGTAAATAGAAGTTAAAGAGTAAAGAAATTGAGTTAAAAATCACTTACCAATGTTTTTGAAGAAGAAAAGTGTTTAAAAAATCGCCTCTTACGTTTTAGGGTTTTAAAAAAGTGGAAAATAGCTGAAAATTATGTTATTTATAGGTATCCCTGCCCAGGCCTCTACCGCGGTCCGCGGTAAGGCGGCCGCGAAGGCCTCATTGCAGCCTCGCAGAAGTTCCACCACCGCGGTCTGCGGTAAGGCGAACGCGACCGCGGAGCTGCTGCAAGTCCTCTGAAGGTCAACCACTGCGCTCCGCGCTCCCAGGTTCAGAGACCTGTTGCTGCACCTGCACACTGAGTGATTTTAAGTCTAAAACACCCCGGAACCTACCCGAAACTATCCCGAGCCCTCGAAACCTCAACCCAAAAGTGCACACAACCTCGGAACCACATTACAGACTTATTCAAGTACTTAAACCACCAAAATAACATCAAAGCAAGGAATTAGACTCCCAAATCTATAGAATTCCTTCAAACTTCATAAACTATCGAATTTTCTATTTTTGGATTCGAAACACGTCAAACCAATTCCGTTTCTTACCAAATTTTACAGACAACTCATATTAATCATATTGAACCTGTTCCGGGCTCCGGAACCATAATACGGGCCCGGTATCATGAGTTTCACATAACAATTCATTTTCACAAGTCTTTATATTTTTTAGGAAATAATTTTTCTTTAAAAATTTATTTCTCGGACTTGGGACCTCGGAATTTGATTCCGGGCATACGCCCAAGTCCCTTATTTTCCTATGGACCCTCCGGGTCCGTCAAGTCACGGGTCCGGGTCCGTTCACAAAAAATGTTGACCAAAGTCAACTTTATTCAATTAATTATCAAAAATTTAACTTTTATCAAATTTCTACATAAAGACTTCCCGGCTACGCGCCCGGGCTGCGAACGCACATCGAGGTGAGATTAACGGAGCCTTTCAAGACCCCAGAACACGGTTTTAATTCAAATTACACGGGTTGACCTTTTGGTTCATCACAGAAATAACTCAAATTATAGTAAAAGAATAGAAGATATTGCAAAACTATTAGGTTAATAGAAGAGCTAAACAACAACAAAAAAATCAAAACTAACACCAATCGTTTTTCGTATAATGATACTCTATCAATCACAAAGTACAATTACACCGGAACTTAAGTAAAAGCCAATAATGATACTCGCGATCAACAAATATACTGACAGACAAACAATTAAAAAAAAAGGCTCATTTCAACAACAAATGAAGATACAAAAAGCATTCAAAATTCAAAATTCAAAATTAAGAGGGATGCCTTTGATTTTCATTTCGTATTTTTAAATAAACTTAATATTATTTGCTAGTCTAATGTTCCAAAAAGGCTGAATGATGCACTGGTTGAATTTTGAATTATTTATCCAAAAAAGAAGGATCAATTCCCACTAAATACTTTCTTCTTTCTCATTTCCTGAGTGGTGGCACCCATTGTTCTAAAAATCCTAAAATTGCTGTGGTTATATATATATATATATTTAAATTGCTTATATAAAGAGAATTTTTGAAATAATATGCTTCGTTAGCTGGAATATGATTCCCTTATGTAATGTTGGAATTGAACACTGAGACAAGCAAATTTCTATTGAACATGATTGTTTTTTCCTTGTTTGCTAATAATGCTACTGTTCACTGTTATTAGTTCGCTAATCATGCACCTCAACTTAACTTTTTTAATATTGTGGCCCCTAATGAAGTCGAATCTTTTTTAGCAAACGCTTCCCCAACACAGAAGACTTTCTCTCATCACTTGGGTTGCCCGAACTCGTAGTTAACAAGGTAAATGGCTTTAACATGAGCGCAAAATAAACCTAATAAGCGCAAAATCATTGCTTAAATATTATACATAGAGTTTGAGTTTTACGTATTGATAGTGTAAAAAGTTACTTACACAATCAGGCGACTTAAAAGACAATTGCAAGTAATTACTCTGCATTATATCGTTGATTAATGTAGTTTATTAGTGGTTACTTATTTGGGGGCTTATTTGTACACAGTAAAAGTTAGAGAACCTTCTCATTATTTAGGAACTAATGTCAGTTGTATATAAACAATGTATAGTCGGTTAATCAATTATGAAAAAATATTTTCCTTTCCTAGCAGAGCTTCTTCTCGATTCTTCTTCTCCAAGTCTCTCTCGAGACATTCTGACTGGGTATTGATAAGTGGGGATTTTGACTACTTATTAGCGCCATTTAGCTTTCGTTTTAGTCCAAAGGCGTTTAGTTGTATTCCGAAAAACTGATGAAATGTGCTTAATTGCAGGAATATTGGAAGATGAGCTCCCAAGATGAAATCCAACTCAAGAAGGAGTAATCTGAACTCAAGGACAAAAAAGGGCAATAAAGCTAAGATGTGCGGACCATATAATATCATCTGCGGCCGCAAGTTGTGAAGAAAAATCCATCATAGATTGGTGCAAAGTGCGGTCCACACATGAATTGTGCGGCCGCAGAAGCTTGGTCAAAGCAAAGTTTGGAGAACCTGCATTTCAAGTTTACCGGAACTGCGGACCGCACAATTATTGTGCGGCCGCAGAAGAAGGGTTGTGCAGCTGCAGTTACAATTGCGCGGACCGTAGAAGAGCAATGTGCGGCCGCAGTTACTATTCTGCGGTTCGCAGAAAGAATGCAGTGCAACCGTAATTCAGAATTATGCGGCCGTCGACTTCCTATCCTGTCAAGCTGAAGAAAAGTGCGGATCGCACATGGTATTATGCCGCAGAACCTCTAAAAGGGATATTTTGTCCAAAATTTTCAGCCCTGTATAAATAAAAGAGTTTTACTTTTTAGGTTAACTTTGGACATCAAATGCTATAACAGACGGTTCCTTTTACCTTTTTTAGTATTTTTTGCTATTTTGAGCTTTTTGAACATAGAGTTTATCAATTTAATTAGCAATATGGGTTTAATTATCATTTTTTGTTCTTATTCTTCCAATTTAAGCATGAGTAGCTAGATTTTTCACTAGGGTTGTGACCTAATCCTAGGGTGTAAACTTAATGAGTGTTTGATTTATTGCTTGTTCATGGTTGGGTATTTATTATTTAGCATTGTTCTTGTTTTTATTTGTAGAATTAATGGTTGCAAACACTAATTCATGCCTATTTGACTTGTTCTCTACTTGAAAAAGAGAGACTTAGTCAGGAAATCTTGGCTAACAAGAAATTGTGTCAATCGAGAGATTGATAAGCCCAATTAAAGGGTTCAACCTAGAGATAGTAAAATCCAACTTGAGCTTTTTATCAACCATTTTGTTCAATACCCATTTGGACTTGAGAAAGCCAAATTGAGTAAAATCACTCTCTGACCTAGAGGTATTGAGTGAGTACTTGAGTGTTGATAGCTATAATACACCCTGACCAGTAAAACAAGCTTTAAAGTTTACAACCCACTAGGAAAACATCTAGGCGAAGGTCGTAGTCCTAGGCCTTTTATATCATTTGAAAAATAACAAAAACAATCTTCTAGTTTTATTTCTTAATCATAGTTTAATTTAGACTTTAAAATAACTAATCTTTGCGAAAGTGCAAACTTAGATATACAAACTCACACGCTAAGATATATACTACTAACTCCCATACATATAGCTCCATGCGAAATTCGACCCCGACTCTTGTTGGGTATTACTATTGCAACGACCGCTTTTATAACCTCGAATAGAGGAGTAAAATTGGACGAAATCAAGTATTAGAGCAGGAGATCTATTTTTGTGAATTCCTTAGCTCGTTCTGGTAATTCGGGAATAGAATATCTATGTTTTCTCATTTTTGCCTAGTCAATCGCATTTTCCCCAAGTTTTGCAAATTCGAAATTTTCTTCAAATTGGTTAACAATGGAAGAAGAGAAGATAGATCATACTCATATGTTGTATCTACAACCATCGAATATACTAGGATTGGTTTTAATCCCAACTCAACTCATTGGCTCGAAGAATTATGTGTTATGGAGCATATCGATGCAATTAGCATTGAAAGGAAAACGGAAATTAGGTTTGTAATAGGAACTTGCACGAAAAAATCATTTGAGGATGTATTTCATGAGGAGTGGGAAACATGCAATGCAATTGTACATTCATGGATCGTGCATTTCATATCAAACGAGCTGTTGAGCGGAATTATATATGCTTCTACTGCCCACGCTGTGTGGGAAAAGCTAAAGGAACGCTTTGACAAGTGAATCTAGTCAGAATATTCAAACCACATCGTGAAATCTCAAAATTGTGGCAAGGAGGAGACAATGTAGCGTGTATTTCACTAAAATGAAAGATTTATGTGCAGAATATGATGTTTTGGTGCCTTTTACAAATTTTGGATGTCCAAAATCGAAGGAACGTGTAACACAACTTCAACAATGAAGGTTGATGCAATTTCTGAATGGTCTTAATGACACATGATCAGGTTCGGAGACAGATTCTGATGAAAAACACTGAGCCAACATTGAATCAAGTGTATTCCATTATTACACAAGATGAAAGTCAATCGTTGGTTAGTGGAAATGCTAGAGCAGAAAGAGTATATCCTTTGGCCTTACAAGCAGGAAGAGGTGAAGTACCAAGCTGGAAGAAATAATCTGTACAATGTGAATATTGTCACATGAAAGGGCATACTAAAGAAAATTGTTATAAGATCATTGGATATCCAGAGGATTATACAGGAAGGAAAAGGTACCGATCTAAAGAGTTTTGACCTAACAATTCTTATCAGAACAAAGAGTTTAGGACAAGAGGCAATCTCACAGCCGCAAACAACACAACTGCATATGGGAATATTAGAACAGAAGGACGTTCACCGGCTAAGAGTGGGAATTACTTCTTCATTAAGGAACAATATCAGCAAATTTTGAATCTCCTTTGGCAAGGATGGACCAAGTGACAATCAGGTACAAACACAAATTCACACTCAAACACAAGCACACATGGCAGGTATAACTGTTAATCCATCTTCACGTGTTCACTTGTTCCAGTCCCACACATTGTTATCTGCCTATTATGTTGCAACCTAGTGATTATCTGTTCAAATTGCTTTATGATAGACATCATGCCTATAGGATCACGTTGAGTAAATAAATACCGCTCTTCATAATATTCGCGTAGATATCATGCCTATATGACTATAATCTAATTATCTACTGTTACTGTTATTCCCATTGTATTGGTCGCCTAGAAAGTATGCCTATAGGAATGAGAAGATAAAAACCCAGTTTTAATCGCCAATTCTTAGAAGTCCTGCCTAAAGGATCCTGTTGCTCACCTAGAAAGTATGCTGATAAATCAATACTGGCAATTTTGAACCCTCAAACTGTTTCACTGCCTATGTCACAAACAAACTAGAAAGTATGCCTATAGGATTTGTAATATTTGCGATATGCAAATTCGTTGTCCTAAGAAAGCAATATTGTCTATATGTTTAAAATTCAGAATTACATAGAAGCCATGACTATAGGATCTAAGGACTCTATTTCGTCTTAATTCTGCAATTGTCTACTGCATTACTACAAACTTGTTAGCGTGCATTTGTTGTTTACGTAGCCCTTATGTGTATTCCTACATGGTTTGAATGTCGCTTAGATTTATCATTTTTGAGCAACCTGAGTAAAGTCTATAACCACCCAAATAGTAGGTCCAAAGCCTCCTGGGCCATAGGCATGGGACGGGTAGTGCACGCATAAGGCGCACTTTAGAATCAATTAGTGCGCCCTAAGTAAGAACTTAAAGATAGTAATTGGGTAGCAGGAGATGATAGTCTATGCCCACTGAATAATACAAGTAACACCCATCTCGAGGGAGTTACGAAGTATTATTTATGATGCACGGGATGATCCTTTAGGCTAAAAAACTTAGGACCCCCCTCTTGTCTTTGAATAAATTATTTGTACTTATTCCAAGTCTTTTGATAATAAAACTGCCCAAACTTCTTATTTTCTCTCTGTCTTTGTTTGTCTGACTAATTTATATAATTCGAGTTCGGCCACGACCCACTGTCACGACCCAATACCGACTCGATCGTGATGGCGCCTATCTTGGAACTAGGCTAGCCGACTCACTTTCAAACAATACAGTTTTCTCGTATAAACATTTAAACATTAACCTTTTTCAACAGAGATTCTGAAATGAAAGATAAAGTCAAACCCAAAATACCGTAAATAAAACCCAACATCTAGCGTCACTAAGTCATGAGCCAAACTATCACAATACCAAAGTTTAATAAGATAACATTGTATTGAAACAATATAAATACAAAAAGGAAGATAGGGAAGGAGAAATATGGGGCTGCGATCGCCAGGAAGCTACCTCGTAGTCTCCAAATGATGATCCGTAAATGAAGGATTAATTACCGCATCCCTGGCCTAAGATACATGGATCTGCACACAAGGTGCATGGAGTAACGTGATTAGACCAACTCAGTAAGTAACAAGCCCAAACTACGTGCTGAGAGGTAGTGGCGAACGTCACCTCAATCATTATAGCAGAGTCATTAAAACATAAATGTATGCATGCTTGCAGTTAAATAAACAGTTCGAGGGATAAGATAAATGCCGATTTGGACTGTTCAAGATACATAACTCTACTTCTTCTACATGCTAATGCATCAAATGTAAGAAATGCACAATGTGCCACCACTATCAAATGCTCGTCCACTCAGTACTATATATGGCTCATACGGCCCAGGGAAGATCCATCTCGTAATATATACATCTTTGACATCAGTCACTCAGTACTGAGGAAGGCCAATGGAGGCCCTATGGAGAAGATCCATCCCCATCTAATGATAATAACCTCACAACCACTCGATAATGTATATGGTTCACATAGCCCAGGGAATATCCATCCTAGAATATCTACACATCACTGACATCAGTCGCTCAGTACCGAGGAAGGCCATTCTATCCTCATGGAGAAGATCCATCTCCGAACATAGACACTTCGGACAAGATCCATGTCCAAGGAAGATCCATCCCTCAAATATCATCTACGCTCACTAGGGGTGTGTTACAGACTTCGGAGGGGCTCCTACATCATAAGAGCTATCACAATTATAAACATAACCGTTGCGCCGTGCAACCCGATCCCATAACTGACACTGATCATCAGGATCTCGGCCTCACTCAGTCATCACTCTCCAGTCTCACTCACACGGTCTCATAAAGCATGAACTAGCCCGAATCAATGATATAATATGCCAAGACTGAGATATGATATGATATGCATAAATAAGACTGAGTATAAAATATCAATGAAACACATGTTATGACAGCAAGAAACGACCACTCCGGTCTCGACAGTATCAGCGTGAAGCCTTAACATAATCTCTAGCATGATTTCTAGCATGTTTACATTAATCACATTGATAAAAGCACGGATATCAACAAGAAAGGATCACTAAACGGTGCCATGGAATGAACCAGGTCACAATTCTCACGGTGCACGCCCGCACGCTCTCCACTTGGCATGTGAGTCACCTCAATTCTCATCACATAACACGTATTCGGGTTTCGAACACTCAGGACCAAGTTTCGAAGCGTTACTTACCTCAATCAAGCCAAAATACTACTCTGCAATGCCCTTGCCGCTCGACTCAGCCACCAAACGCTCCGAATCTGTCCAAAATTAGTATATTATCATTATTATGTGCTAAAGGAATGAATCCCGTACGAAAATTATCAAATTAGACCAAGAATACCGAATTTGGTCAAACACGCCCCCTGGCCCATGTCTCGTAATCCGATACAATTCACAAAACTAGGAAACCCATTCACTCACGAGTCCACCCATACCAAATTTATCAAAATCCGACTTCGAATCGACCTTCAACTCTCAAAATCTACTTTATGGAGTTTCTACAATTTTCCCAATTTTTATCCCAAATTCACTACTCAAATGATAAATTCAATTATATATTCATGTATTTTAGCCAAAATCGAGTTAGAATCACTTACCCGGATGAATTTCTTGAAAAACCTTCGAACAATTTGCCAAAACCCGAGCTCTATATGTTAAAATATGAAAATAAAACCCTGAATCTCGTATTTATAGTGCACCCCTCGGATTCTTATTTGCTGACCGCCAAAAACCATCGTTGCGGCGCTCACCGCTCCGCTGTCTGCGGAATTCTCACCGCAGCCGCGAACGCCTCTTGTTTTTGCGGTCGCGTCCCTTCTTCCGCTGTCCGCGTCAGCCTCACCACTGTCTGCAGAAATACGGCCGCCCCCTGATCAGCTCTCACCCTCACTACTATTCGAGTAGGAAGGCAAGGGTAGATGCAGCTTTTACCCGAGAGGTCGGGATCGAATCCTCAGAGAGTTAATAATGGGAGTGAGTGGCTATGTGAACTAGAAGTGTCTTGTGTTTCTAATTGCACTTCTCATATAGTGGTTGTTTCAAAATTTACTATGAATTATGCTATTGTTGATTGTAAATTTACTAACTAATTTGTTTTTGGTGTTGTTTTCTTATATGGGTAAAAGCACTAGGGTCATGACGTTTACCTAGGTGAAAACTTAATGGATTTCAATTTCCTAAGGCAAGGATGTTGATTAGGGATACAACTCTAACCAATGCACGAAATTGCCCACTCGATACGTCTCGGTAATTCGAGTGGCTTTGCCCTAATTACCTCTCTCGAGGTCAATTGGGTGTCAATTAAGCAAGCAATTAAGGTTCAAGTGAGGTATTACTCTCTCGAGGTTTAACCCGTTAATTCGGGCTCAAGTAGGGTTTTACCATTTCTGGATTCAACCCAATTGATTGGGACTACCAATCTCTTGATTATGCCCTAATTCCTTGTCGGACCAATTTGATAGACTCAAATCTTCTTTCTAAAGAAAGACCCAAGTCCATTAGAGGTCAATTAGTGTTTTCAACCACTAATTGTAGCAATAAGAACCCTAAATTAGCCTAAATAGCTAAAACCTACAAACATCAAAACCCTAATTTTAGAAACCCATCAAATACTCACACTAGGGTTGAGCCACAACCCTAGGTAATGGGTCTAGCTACTCATACAAAGATAAATTCAATGAAAGAGAAGAAATAGAACCCATATTAATGATTAATAACAATAAACACAAAGGTTCAATGTTAAATCACAAGAAAATAGCTAAAAGATGAAAAATAATCCTATTCACGAGCTCCTTCCGTCACTGATGTCAAAGATAATGTACTAAAATTACAAAATGAGTTATTTATATTCAGCCAAAATTCTGAAAAAAATTGCCCGCGCGGAGTTACCGCGGACCGCGTAAAATCGATCGCGGTCCGCGGTGGACAACACTGGCCTTGGCTTCTGAGCCTCTGAAAATGCTTGACCACGGACCGCGGTGCCTCTTTGCCTCAAAATATGGTCTCTGAACCTTTGGACCGCGTACCGCGATAAATGGACTGCGGCCGTGGTGGGAAGATGGCCTTTGATTTTGGTCTCTGAAGCTCTGGACCGCGGACTGCGGTAAATGGACCACGGCCGCGGTGGGAAAGTGGCTTGTGAAGCTTCTCTGAAGTTTTCCACCATGGTCCGCGGAAGATGGAACGCGACCGCGGTGGGGCTCTTGAGTTGGGCAATTTGTTGTTCTTGGTACTTGTGCAAGATTCACTCATGTTTGAGCATATCCTTGACTGATCTTCGTCATTTTTGGTTCAATCCTGCAACAAGCACAACATATAAGCTTTTGGGGCTATTTTGTGTACAATTATAACCAAAACCTAAGCAATGAAGGGCGGAAAACAAGGTAAAAATCCTAGTTATAACCCCCGCGAACTCCTTCCGTTGACCGCGAAATTCCGGCGCGGTCAGCGCTCCCAACTTCAGAGACCAACATCCGCAACACCAGCAACTATTTTTCAATAGCTACACTCCTCTAATAACTATTTGAAACACACCTGAGGCCCTCAGGACCTCAACCAACCACACCAACACGTCCCATAGCATCATTCAAACTTAATCAAACCTACAAATCACTCGAAACAACACCATAGCATCAAATCAAGCTCGGATTCAAGCCTAAGCACTCAAAACTCCTAAATTCCTCAAACGACGCAGAAACCAATCAAACCTTGTTCGAATATACTCCAATTTTGCACACAAGTCAAACACAACACCATCTATTCCAACTTCCGAAATTCCATTCCGATCCTTATATCTAATTTTCCACTACCGAGCGGAAATCGCCAAATTTACAATTTCGCCAATTCAAGCCTAACTCTACCACGAACTCCCTAATCCCATTCCGAACCGAAGAAACCAACCCTATACCATGCAATACAGCCGAACAACACCTAAAGAAATAGAAATGGGGAAAACAAGCTACAACTCTCGGAACGACCGGCCGGGTCGTTACACCCACAGTTGTGGACCTCGAAGAGTGCCTAACACCTTCTTTTCGAGGTAATTTGAGTCGTTACCTGATCTTTGGTGGCGCAAACTAGTTAAACCAGAGTTATCTACAAATACGTGCCCTAACGCACCTTAAACCCATCAGGTGGAGACTCTCTTCTTTTAACACCTCCTTAAAAGAGTTGTCACATGTCAAAACTTGATTTCGTGAGAGGAAATTGGGAGTTCGCTAAGCACCTCACTTTAAAATTGTAACGCTCAACACGAGGAAATTGGGAGTTCGCTCATCTCTCACAAAGAAAAGACTCAAGTCCGGCTCAAAGTACCATAGGCTTGCCCCTTATGTAAGTCACCACTAATATAAGTTTCATTCAACTCGAGATCATATAGGGCTTTTGTGGACACATGATGAAGGCTTTTGGTTAAGGATAGGAAGTATTTGGTTAGAGGTAGCTCTATCTTTCCTTAAGCACTTCATTTTTGTTTTCACATTTTCTTGACTCTTTGAGTCATTTTAACTCATTTCGAAGGGTTGGATAGACATACTGTCACACCTTTTTGTTCATTCAAATCACTTTTCTCCTTCTTAGGCACTCCACACCTTTGGTCACAATTCTTTCATCGATTCCCTTTATTTCTTCTATTTGTTCATGTTTCTTTTCTTTCTTTTTCATTGCCTTTCCTTTTTATTTCTTTTGTGCCTTCTTTTTCACTTTATTACATCCCTCGTCTCTCCCCCACAAACTTATGCTTTTTGCCTAGTGTTAAGGAAAGATCGGGTGCCAAGAGAGGGTAAAAACAAAATAGGTAAAGGCTTGTAGCATGGTTTTTTGAAAGAAAGGGTCTAAGGCTCAAAAGGGTTGACTAGGGAATTTATCTTTGGTAGGTCATGGAAATGTTCAATTCACCATTCGTATCAAGGAGAGCCTATAGTAACTTCTTTAGTCAAACTACACTTAGGATTTTGCCTAGACAAACATTCAGGGCAAGTTCTAGACTAATGGCACGGGACTTGGACTTGCAATTCGAACTCTCACCACTCAAGCTGTGGGTTTGCTAAAGAAACAGAGTCGGGGGCCCACAACGACCTTAGCCATGATTTGAGCAACACAATGGTCCCAAAAAACCACTTGATGATTATCGGCCAACACAAGAGTCTCAAGATCACAACTTTCACCATCCTAAACACAACGATTTGTTTTTGACCATGGGATCAAAGGCAAATGTGTTAGGCCCAAGTGAAGCTTTTCTTGAGGCAACTTTATTCACTAACTAGAAAAAAGAAGAAAATAAAAACAAAACAGAAAAACAGACTCAAACCCTTAAGAAGGTTGTCACACCATCCATCCTCGGGAAATGCCACCCGGTTCACACAAATTCCACTTTTGGAAAGAACCGTGGCGTTAAGAAAACCAAAGGCTTATTGCACGTGAGAAATTCAAAACAAGAAGCTATGAAAGAAAAATAAGAAGCTATAAACGGAAAAGTGCAGAAAGTAAAATGCGTAGGATAGAATGAATATGTACATGAGGGGATTTAGTCGAATATACATAAGGGGATGAATATATACAATGGAAAGTAACTCTATACATACCAAAAAGTGAAAAATCATAAAAGTACTGAAATAGTAAACTTATTTACATACCAAAAATGAAAATAAAGCATAATAAAAAGAAAAGTAGTTTGAATTATACAATCATCAGTATCCAATCAAAAATCACTACAGGGCCACTCCCCCAACTAAAAGTTAGCATTGTCCTCAATGCTATATATCAAAAACAACTCAAAAATGGGAGAGAGAGAGAGAGAGAGAGAGAGAGAGAGAGAGAGAGAGAGAGAGAGAGTAAAGAAAACTCCCTATTGGCCCTCAGCCTGTGCTGGCTCCTGTGCCTGTGCTGGTGCTGGGTCTGCCTGTGCTGGTGCTGCCTGTGCCTTTGGTGGTGGCTGGGACTGTGCCTCTGCGCTCTGTGCCTCCTGAACCTAGGGCTGGGCCTGCTCCGTACCCTGAGCATGTACTGGTGGGTCTGCCAAAACTAGATGAATGCCCTCTGTACGGGGCAACACCCTCCTTCGCTTTGCTGGCCTATCGGGATCTGGATCCTGCTCTGGCTGCTGCTCTGGCTGGGCAGATGGGTCCGGGAACAACAGGTCCAATGGTATCTGATCCCCGTTCAGCTTTTCCACCTCTTGTCTCAGCTCGTCCACTGACTCCTTTGAAGCACGAGTGCGCCTCAACTTCTTTGTTTCCTTTGTGAGCTTCTTCAGTGTTGTCTCATGTGCCGCCACAGTTTCCAAGATCTTTTTCTGGTTGTCCAGAATTTCCTTTAGCTTGTCCTCAACGGAATGGGGTACCTGTGGTGGGGGAGGAGTGGCCTGGGCTGTCACAGACAACTTAGAAGTAGTTGTCTGCATCCAGTTGTTGATACTGGTCAGTGTCTGGCTGAGTCTGTGGGCAGTCAGAGGATATGCCCTGGATGAAGGAATGGCTGGGTCGGCAGAAGTAGATGGGCCTGGAGCACTCTCTGGAATGTCTGGCTGAGGCTGAGATGACTCCACCACAACCACTGGCTCTGCAGACTGGCCAGTGGAAGCGATGGACTTACCCTTGAACTTCTTTTTAGGGTTGTCCTCATCTTGCAAATCATACCGGGAGAAGTCCGCTTTTGGATTTACTTCGACATCGAAGTGCTTCTTATCCACCCCCTGGTCCTCAAAGTACATAGTAAGGAAGTTAGGAAAAGGGTAAGATTTGTCACCTTCATTCACCACCCTGTTGATGACGGTGGACATGATATTCTCGACATTGATCGGGAACCCTGCCATAATGGAAGCAATAAGCACAGTCCGCCGGATGGTGTTCTCATGAAATGTTGGATCCAACCTATTGCACACAAATGTTTCCCATCCCTTAGCTTCAAAGTTCAGAGTCTTCCTAAGATGGTCTTCCCAGCTGGCAACCACTCAGGAGTCTCACCAGGCCTAGCTAAGTGCATAGCTAGCCAATTTTGGGCCGAATCTTTCTCAGCTAACTTCTCCTGGTACAAGGAGTCATCCACCCCACCCATCTCCAGATAAGTATTCAGAGCATCACCGTCAAAAGTCATTGTGAGATTTCTCTCCATGGTTGCCTTGGAGTCTTTTTGCAGAAATGCCAGGTTTGTGTAGAACTCCTTTACGAGGTGCTCATTGGCCTCCGGCAAGTAAGAACAAAAGTACTCCCAGCCTTTTCTCTCAGTAAACTGCCTCTTCACATTTGGGTTGTGAGGCAACAAATCCTTGATCATGAACTTGCGCTCCAATATAAGTGTTCTCTTGGGCCACCAATCCCGGAATTGATGAAACGTCGGTTCACTAACAAATCTGTCCTCCCACATGACCAGTTTCCTTGTGCGTTCCACTCCCCCAACCAGGGGTTCACCCCCTTCATCATCTCCAAAATGCTCCCTTGATAGGGAAGCTGTGGGTGAGGTGGAGTCTGTGTGGCCACTCTGTGCGGCTAAGCCATCAGACGACTCAGACCGTGCTGTTGTTGGAACAGGGGGAGAGTCAGAGGGGACTACTCGTGAAGATTGTGAAGAGGTCTCCTTCGAAGGTGCATACTCACTCCCCGATTGGGAAGCAGTGGTGTCTCTGGCCCAAGAAGCTCTTTGGGATGTTTGTGGA
The DNA here is from genome assembly GCA_005239495.1 of Nicotiana undulata. Classification (NCBI taxonomy): domain Eukaryota; kingdom Viridiplantae; phylum Streptophyta; class Magnoliopsida; order Solanales; family Solanaceae; genus Nicotiana; species Nicotiana undulata. Next base: position 15,257 of record ML256170.1, on the reverse strand, counting down.
GGCTGCCTGGCTTTGGGAGCTTTTTTAGATGCCCCCTGACTCCTCCCCCGGGAAGATTCTCCTCTACCCGGCTGTTTACGGCTTCCACCTCTTGATAGAACCATTCTCTGTAATTGCAAAACAGGTAAACATTTTTAGTTCACAGCGACTAGTTAGAACATGATAGCACAATTGCATCACAACATGAAAAATTGAACTGCAGATGAAGGACCGCGGACCGCGTTAAAGCTACCGCGGTCCGTGGTGATGGACTGATACCCAAACACCTCTCTGAATCTCTACACCGCGGATCGCGAAAAATTGACCGCGGCCGCGGTGAGGTATGATCAGAGGACCAGCAATCTGGAGATCAAGGACCGCAGACCGCGAAAAGGTGACCACGACCCGTGGTCATCGCATGATGAATGCATAACTGAACCACCGCGGTCAGACCAACAGTTAGGGTTTCCAATTTTTTCTCAATTTTTCATGTTCAAATGCCCATTTAGTTAAAACTCTACGTATTCAATTAGTGAAATTAGATGCAACGGGCCTAAAATGAGCAAAGTGAATTAACCCTAACATGATTAAAGGCCTAGAAAAGAAAATTCATGAAAAAGAGAAGAAACTCTACCAAATACTGAAGAAAATAATAAAATTAAGAAGTTAATTAATCACAATTACACTTACTAGATGCTTGGATGAAGAGTTGATGAAAGAAAATGCACTTTGGAAGTTATAGGCTTGAGACCTAGTGAAAATAATGCTCTGATGAGTGAGAGTGCGTAAAGTGTGAAATAAAACCCTAAAGGTGTATTTATAGAGGGGGCTGGGGTCCACACAACTTACCCACCGCGGACCGTGAAAAATTGACTGTGGTCCGCGGTCATGCACTGTGAATGAGCTTATGGTAAAGAGTCATCGCAGACCGCGAAGAACCGACCGCGGTCCGCGAAGGCAAACATCAGAAAACACTATCTGTCACTAGGGCACCGCGGACTGCGAAAAGAGAACCGTGGCCGCGGTGCAAACTTCAGAGACTTGATTCCTATGTAATTGTGCTCCGCGGACCGCGAAAAAGGGACCGCAGCCGCGGAGCCAACTTCAGAGAGTTGCTGCTTCCAAACTTAGCCTATTTCCTATACCAAAATTATCCTACAACATCCAAAACCCAGTCAGTGCAAAAATGAATCCTATACTACCAAGAAAATCAAATATAAACAAAAATAAAGACACATAGGTTGCCTCCCAAGAAGCGCCTGATTTAACGTCGCGAAACGACGCATGTTACCGAGATCATGTAAGATGAAGAAGTGCCACCACGTGGCTGCCATCAATCTTGCCAAGGTAGTGCTTAACCCGGTGTTCATTGACTCTGAAAACTTCTCCACTTTTGTTTTTGAGATCAAGAGCACCAAATGGAGTCACAAATACCACTTCGAAAGGCCCGCTCCATTTTGACTTGAGTTTTCCCGGGAATAGCCTCAACCGAGAATTGAACAATAGAACCAAGTCACCAACATTGAACTCCTTGCCTCGAGCGTACTTGTCATGTAGGTACTTCATTTTGTCCTTGTACAAGAACGAACTGGAGTACACATGGAATCTGAATTCATCTAGTTCATTTAGTTGCTCCACACGAAGGTTGGCCGCCACATCCCATTCAAGGTTCAACTTTTTCAAGGCCCACATAGCCTTGTGCTCCAACTCCACCGGAAGATGGCAAGCTTTCCCAAATACCAACCGGTACGGAGACAAACCGATTGGGGTCTTGTAAGCGGTCCGGTAAGCCCAAAGAGCATCATCCAATTTCCTAGCCCAATCGGTCCTATTAGCATTGACCGTCTTTGGCAATATGCTCTTTATTTCCCTGTTAGAGACTTCCACTTGGCCACTTGCCTGCGGATGGTAGGGGGTGGTGACTTTGTGATTGACACCATACTTGGAGATCAAGGTGTCAAAGGCTTTGTTGCAAAAATGCGACACCCCATCACTGATGATAGCATGAGGCGTGCCAAACCTTTTAAAGATGTTCTTCTTAAGGAAAGCAATAACACTCCGGGCCTCGTTGTTTGGTAAAGCCACAACTTCAACCCATTTAGAAACATAATCCACCTCCACTAGAATGTACGTGTTCCCACAAGAGCTCACATATGGACCCATGAAATCGATACCCCAAACATCGAAAATATCCACTTCAAGAATAGAATTTAGAGGCATCTCATCTTTCTTGGAAATCCCCGCTGCTCTTTGACACTCATCAAACCGTTTGAATAGATCACCGGTATCCTTATACAATGAAGGCCAAAAGAAACCATAGTTAAGCACCTTTGAAGCAGTTCTTTCCCCTCCATGATGACCACCATACGGTGAGGAGTGGAAAGACTCAAGAATAGCCCTTTGTTCTTCTTCCGGTACACATCTCCGGATGACCCCATCAGTACAAATCTTGAATAAGTATGGGTCATCCCAATAGAAGTCCAAGTTATCCCTCGTAAGATTCTTCCTTTGGTTAGAAGAGAGCTCACAAGGGACAATACCGGTGACCAGGTAATTGGCAATATCGGCAAACCATGGCATTTCTTGCATTGACACCGAAAGAAGTTGTTCATCAGGGAAATTGTCATTGATTTCAAGTACATCACAAGGTCGACCATGCTCCTCTAACCGAGAAAGATGGTCGGCCACTTGGTTTTCACTTCCTTTTCTATCCACTATCTCCAAGTCAAACTCGTGAAGCAACAATACCCAACGCATAAGCCTCGCTTTGGAATCCTTTTTAGTCATGAGATACCGGAGTGCCGCATGGTCAGTGTGAACTATGACCTTGGCACCCATCAAGTAAGGACGTAATTTCTCCATAGCAAAGACTATTGCCAAAAGCTCCTTCTCCGTGACCGTGTAATTCATTTAGGCCGAATTCATCGTCTTGCTGGCGTAGTAGATAGGGTGAAAAATCTTGTTCACCCTCTGGCCCATCACATCACCCACAGCTACATCGCTTGAATCACACATAAGCTCGAAGGGTGATCTCCAATCTAGCACCGTGATGATAGGAGTAGTAGTGAGCTTGTGTTTAAAAAGTTCAAAGGCATGCATACAATTTTCATCAAAATGGAATCTCGCATCCTTCTCAAGCAACTTGCACAATGGATTTACCACCTTAGAGAAGTCTTTGATAAAACGCCGATAAAAACCGGCATGACCAAGGAAACTCCGGACTCCTCTAACTGAAGTAGGTGGTGGCAACTTTGAAATAACCTCAATTTTTGCTTTATCAACTTCAATGCCATTTCTTGATATCTTATGGCCCAAAACAATTCCCTTTTCCACCATAAAGTGGCATTTTTCCCAATTCAATACCAAGTTCGTCTCTTCGCATCGAGCAATGACCCTATCAAGATTACCCAAGCATTCATCAAAGGAATCCCCTACGACGCTAAAGTCGTCCATAAACACTTCAAGTGAGTCCTCCACCATGTCGGTGAAGATTGCCATCATGCACCTTTGGAAAGTGGTCGGTGCGTTGCAAAGTCTGAATGGCATACGGGCAAAGGTAAAAGTGCCATATGGACAAGTAAAGGTGGTCTTCTCTTGATCCTCCGAGGCGATCAAAATCTGATTGTAGCCAAAATACCCGTCAAGAAAACAGTAAAAGGCCCGACCCGCAAGCCTATCCAACATCTGATCCAAGAATGGCAAAGGAAAATGGTCCTTGCGGGTCACATTGTTGAACTTGCAGTAGTCCATACACACCCGCCATCCGGTGACCGTTCTTGTGGGAATGAGCTAATTTTTGTCATTTTTGATCACTCATTCCACCCTTTTTCGGAACGCATTGGACCGGAGAAGTCCAAGCGCTATCCGAAATATGATAGACAACTCCCGCATCGAGCCATTTTATGATCTTCTTCTTCACCACCTCTTGCATTGCTTCGTTGAGTCGTCTTTGATGTTCCACGGAGGGCTTTGCTCCATCCTCCAATATGATTTTGTGCATGCAAAAGGCGGGGCTAATACCCCGAATATCCGCCAGAGTCACCCTATTGCTTTCTTCCTCCTCCGTAGCACATTTAAAGTTGAGTCTACCTGCAATTGGGTTAGACAAGAGGAAAGAATGATAGGTAAAGTGCTAGATGGACCAAGATATTCATACCTGAGGTGGGAAGGTAGTGGCTTCAACTCCAGATTCGGAGGTTCTTCAATGGATGGCTTTGTTGGTTGAGTCTTCTGGTTCTCCAAGTCTAGAGATAGCTTTCTGGGACCATAAGAATAAGACCCCATGCCTTGAAGGGCATGGGTACTTTCAAGAACACCATCCACCACGGAGTCCTCATGATTCAATAAGGCCAACTCCACTGGATCATCAACATGGATCATAGCACTTGCATCATCAATAATAACTCTGTCACGAGGTCCATAAAAGAACAAACGTATGTACTGTTGGGATACTTCATCGATTTACATACATGAAAGACCACTTTCTCATCGCCCACTCTGAAAGTGATCTCCCCAGCTTCAACATCGACCAAGGCCTTCCCCGTAGCAAGGAAGGGCCTTCCCATGATAATGGGGACCTCAAAATCAACTTCACAGTCTAGAATGACAAAATCCGCGAGCAATATAAATTTGTCCACCCGCACAAGCACATCATCAATTATCCCTAGGGGCCTATTCATCGACCTATCCGCCATTTGCAAACGCATAGAGGTCGCCCAAGTTTGCCCCATCCCCAAAGTTTTAAAAACTGAATACGGCATCAAGTTAATACTCGCCCCAATATCACATAAGGATTTGGCAAAGTCCGCACTCCTGATCGTGCAAGGAATGGTAAAAGCACCCGGATCCTCAAGTTTTGGTGCCATGGAGTCAACTATAGCACTCACTTGGTGAGTCATCTTGATGGTTCACACTCCAAGGACCGCTTTTTAGTGACTAAGTCCTTCATGAACTTAGCGTATCCGGGCATTTGTTCCAAGACCTCAACCAACGGGACATTGATGGTGAGACTCTTCATCATATCAATAAACTTCTTGAATTGAGTCTCTTGCTTTTGTTTGGCCAATCTTTGAGGGTAAGGAGGAGGTGGCCTAGGCAATGGTGCCTTGGCTTGTGGGGCCACCGGTTCCGGCATATCAATGACGTGTTCCCTAGACGGGTTCACGTCCCTTTCCAAGTCCTCCCCATTGTCATGTATATCAATTCTCACTCACTTGTAGTTGGCTCATCCATCACTTTTTCAACTTCAACCGGTGACTCTTCTTGGGGAATATCATCTTCATCAACAACAATCTTCTTTTGCCTCGAAGTACTTGCTTCACCACTTTTTCCACTTCTCGTGGTCACCGCCATGGCGTGACCGGTATTGTTATTGTTCCCACCCTTGGGGTTCACCACCGTATCACTCGGCAGTGCACCCTTTGGGCGTGTGTTCAAGGCATGAGAAATTTGTCCCATTTGTACTTCAAGGTTCCTAATGGAGGTATTGTGAGAGGCCAACTGAGCATCAGAGTCTACATTTCTCTCCATCATCTGCTTGAACATGTTTTCAATTCTACCCATATCCGTGCTCGATGAACTTTGCCCTTGAGATTGGTACGGAGGTGGGTTGCTTGGTTGTTGGTACATTGGGGGACTTTGAAAGCCCGACCCCCGGTTACCATTGCCTCCCCAATTGTTTTTGTTGTTTCCTCCATTCCAATTGTCATCATTGTTGTTCCCCCACTGTCGATCATTTTTGTTCCCCCATTGACGATCGTTGTTGTTCCCCCAATTCCGAGCATTGTTGTTGTTATTCCAGTTTCTTGGTCTTTGATTCCCCCAACTTTGGTTATTGTCTTGGTTTCCCCAACTTTGATTGTTGTTTTGACTATTGCCTTGACCTTGGTAGTTGTTTGCATACATCACATCTTCCTCTTGGTCATCATACTCTTCTTCTTGGCCATACCCACTAGGCCCTTGGTCACTTTGATCATTATGGTTTTGCTTAGAGTTCCCTCGAGGTCTCCTTTGATTTCCTAGCACGCTCACTCCTTCCATGGAATTCACTTGCTTCGGGCGTTGCAATTTTTGGAGTTGGGCTTTGGCAAGTTGGTTCATGGTAGTAGTGAGCTCGGCAATTGCTTGCCCTTGTTCTTGGAGCTCTTTATGGAGTCTATTCACACCGGTCTCACCCTGAGGTACATTAGCTCTACTTTTCCAAGCCGATGATGTGTCGGCCATCTCATCTAGAATCTCGCATGCCTCGGGATAAGTCAACTTCATAAAATTTCCACCGGCCAATTGATTGACCACACATTGATTCACGGTGTTAATCCCTCGGTAGAACGTCTGTTGGATCATAGCCTCGGTCATGTCGTTGTTCGGACACTCCTTGACCATGGTCCTATATCTCTCCCATATCTCATGTAAGGGCTCATTGGGTTCTTATTTGAAGGCCAATATTTCATCACGAAGCGCCGCCATATGACTCAGGGAAAAGAATTTGGCAATGAATTTGTCCGCGAGCTCATCCCAAGTTGATATTGAATGGTTGGGAAGACTCTCAAGCCAGTCAAGTGCTTTCCCCCGAAGAGAGAAAAGGAACAACCAGAGTCGTAATGCATCCTCCGAGACATTTGTCTGTTTACTTCCCCAGCAAGTATCCACGAAGCCCTTGAGATGCTTATAGGCATTCTGGTGCGCGGCTTCGGTGAAATACCCCCGTTGCTCTAGGAGGGAAAGCACCACGTTTGTAACTTGGAAGTTCCCCGCCCGAATCCTCGGCGGGACAATAGCACTAGCATACCCCTCGTTTGGAAGGACCCGAGGGGCAGCTCTAGCAGGTGGAGACGGGGGAGGGTCTGGGATATCAGCTTGCAAATTGGCCTGTCGGCCCCTTCTTTATGGAGGTAATTGATTGATCTCATCCTCTTGATTATCATATACCTCCTCTCCCGCTATCACATTTCCCAATGGATCTGCCATTTGTACCTGAGTAAATTAAACAAAAAAAAGTTAAAAACAGAAGGAAAGAAAAACACGTAACGCTACTAGTCACGTAGATAGTCACACCGTCTAACTCCCCGGCAACGGTGCCAAAAGGTGATCGGCTCTCACCCTCACTACTATTCGAGTAGCAAGGCAAGGGTCGGTGCAGCTTTTACCCGATAGGTCGGGATCGAATCCTTAGGGAGTTAATAATGGGAGTGAGTGGCTATATGAACTAGAAGTGTCTTGTGTTTCTAATTGCACTTCTCATATCGTGGTTGTTTCAAACTATACTATGAATTATGCTATTGTTGATTGTAAATTTACTAACTAACTTGTTTTTGGTGTTGTTTTCTTATATGGGTAAAGGCACTAGGGTCGTGACGTTTACCTAGGTGAAAACTTAATGGATTTCAATTTCCTAAGGCAAGGATATTGATTAGGGATACAGCTATAACCAATGCACGAAATTGCCCACTCGATACCTCTCGGTAATTCGAGTGGCTTTGCCCTAATTACCTCTCTCGAGGTCAATTGGGTGTCAATTACGCAAGCAATTAAGGTTCAAGTGGGGTATTACTCTCTCGAGGTTTAACCTGTTAATTAGGGCTCAAGTAGGGTTTTACCATTTCTGGATTCAACCCAATTGATTGGGACTACCAATCTCTTGATTATGCCCTAATTCCTTGTTGGACCAATTTGATATACTCAAATCCTCTTTCTCAAGAAAGACCCAAGTCCATTAGAGGTCAACTAGTGTTTGAAACCACTAATTATAGCAATAAGAACCCTAAATAAGCCCAAATAGCTAACACCCACAAACATCCAAACCCTAATTTTAGAAACCCATCAAATACCCACACTAGGGTTGAGCCACAACCCTAGCTAACGGGTCTAGCTACTCATATTCAAAGATAAATTCAATGAAAGAGAAGAAATAGAACCCATATTAATGATTAATAGCAATAAACACAAAGGTTCAATGTTAAAATCACAAGAAAATAGCTAAACGATTAAAAATAAGCCTATTTATACTCAGCCAAAATTCTGGACAAAGTTGCCCCTGTGGGGTTACCGCGGACCACGTAAAATCGACCGCGGTCCGCGGTGCCTCTTTGCCTCAAAACATGGTCTATGAACCTTTGACTGCGGACCGCGATAAATGGACTGCGACCGCGGTGGGAAGAAGGCCTTTGATTTTGGTCCCTGAAGCTCTAGACCGCGGACCGCGGTGGGAAAGTGGCTTGTGAAGGTTCTCTGAAGTTTACCACTGCGGTCCGCCGAAGATGGAATGCGACCGCGGTGGAGCTCTTGAGTTGGGCACTTTGTTGTTCTTGGTACTTGTGCAAGATTCACTCATGTTTGAGCATATCCTTGACTGATCTTCGTCATTTTTGGTTCAATCCGGCAACAAGCACAACATATAAGCTTTTGGGGCTATTTTGTGTACAATTATAACCAAAACCTAAGCAATGAAAGGCGGAAAACAAGGTAAAATCCTAGTTATCACCCCCGGGAACTCCTTCCGTTGACCGCAAAATTCGAGCGCGGTCAGCGCTCCCAACTTCAGAGACCAACATCCACAACACCAGCAACTATTTTTCAATGGCTAAACTCCTCTGATAACTATTCGAAACACACCCGAGGCCCTCGGGACCTCAACCAACCACACCAGCACGTCCCATAGCATCATTCAAACTTAATCAAACCTACAAATCAATCGAAACAACACCATAACATCAAATAAAGCTCAGATTCAAGCCTAAGAATTCAAAATTCCTAAATTCCTCAAACGATGCCGAAACCAATCAAACCTTGTTCGAATATCCTCATATTTTGCACACAAGTCAAACATAACACCATCTATTCCAACTTTCGGAATTCCATTCCGATCCTTATATCTAATTTTCCACTACCGAGCAGAAATCGCCAAATTTACAATTTCGCCAATTCAAGCATAACTCTACTACGAACTCCCTAATCCCATTCTGAACCGAAGCAACCAACCCGATACCATGCAATACAGCTGAACAACACCTAAAGAAATAGAAATGGGGAAAACAAGGTACAACTCTCGGAACGACTGGCCGGGTAGTTACACCCACAGTTGTGGACCTCGAAGAGTGCCTAACACCTTCGTTTCGAGGTAATTTGAGTCTTTACCCGATCTTTGGTGGCGCAAACTAGTTAAACCATAGTTATCTGCAAATAAGTGCCCTAACGCACCTTAAACCCGTCATGTGGAGACTCTCTTCTTTTGACACCTCCTTAAAAGAGTTGTCACATGTCAAAACCTGATTTCGCGAGAAAAAGGGGTGCGACAGTATGACGACTCTGCTGGGGATATTTAGGCTCTTACCATAGCGAACTTGGTCTATATAAATTTGTCTTCTTTGATAAATGCATTTCCTTGTCTCTTTTTATTTTGTAACATGAACATTCCGCTCTCGTTTCCCTTTTTATTGTTGCATGCACACCCTTCCCCTATTTTTCATTTATTTAAATTCGCATTAATATGCAAATCTCTGCTCTCAAATTGGTTATAACATGCGTTTTCCTTTATTTCTAATCATGTTTGCTTGCTCCAAGTGTTTTTAAGAATTGCTATATCATGTATCTCCCCACCCTTACTCCCTCAGTTACTTTATTACAACTTCCACATTGCGCGAACTGACTTCTTCTTGTTTTCCTTTCTTTTTATGTCTTTACGATTCATTTAATATTGCATTTACTGTTTTCATCATGCAAAATATTTGACAACATGTTGTTTTATCTTAGCATAAAGCATGCTCCATATAATATTCCATTCGTGCCTAATTAATACCATTGCAGCGCTTGATGAGTATCCGCGCTCTTCCTAAATCACCCTTTAAATTTGGAATGGCTTATTTGCGGTAAAACTAGTCGATCAGCAGTGCAATTGACGGTTCCGTGCCTTTCCCCCTCAAGTTGTCCGCTTGAGGGTACCAGTCTAGACTCTTCTAGAAACCCCACTCTTATATTAATTGTGCTTGCATCATGTGCAAACCTAGTATGGGTTAGAACATTGTCCGCGTGATAACCCACTAAGGCAAGCCTTTTCCAAAGTTCGCCGGGATTTTCATAATCCAATGGATACAATCACGATCTGTGCATTATTTGGTCCGAAAATTAGGCTTTATATTGGGGCTAAAAATTAAATATGCAAAATTAGTTTAAATGTTTTTATAAAAAGTAATTTATAAGTAATAAAATATTACTTGTGCGGTAAAACGATTGAAAATAAATTGCTTAACATTAAAAATATATAAAAATGCTATTTTGGCACAAATAATGTAATAACAATATAATTATGCATAAATATAGGATATTATTTTAAAATTATGTAAATAGCTTAAAAAATAAATATACTTACATAAAAATAAAGTAAAAACATTTTGGAACATATACATTGATGCATATAATATCTTTAGGTAATTAAATCATCAAAAAATAATTTTAAGGGGTATTTAATAAATACTCAGATGCAGTAAAATTAATTTTAAAGCTCTAAAAATTATGGAAAATTTATAAAATACTTGTATAAATCTTGTAGATTAAATAATGATGCAAAACAAAAATGATATTTTGAAAGTATATATACTTATTTGAAAAATCTGAGGGCAAAATTGGGTATCAACAAGTAGTATGATTCATCAAAGTAGTTGTGTTTATACTCCACAACAAAATGGAGTTGTGGAGAGAAAACTTAGTCATATTTTAAACATTATTAGAGCATTGAAGTTTTAGGCACATATTCCTCACAAGTTCATAGTTGAGTGTGTGCAAACTGCTGTGTATATTCTTAACAGGATACCATCAAGGATTTGGGGCCACAAGAGCCCTTATGAGTTACTTATGGGAGAGAAACATCAGTAGTTCACATGAGAGTGTTTGGGTGCCATATTTTGCCACAAATGTTCTAAAGGAAGATAAATTTGCAGCAAGAGCTAGAAAAGTTGTGCTCATGGGGTATTCCACAACTCAAAAAGGGTAGAGGTTGTACGATCTCACTACTAAAACATTCTTTGTTAACAGGGATGTTACTTTTAGGGAATCATAATTTCCATTCATGCAGCCACAAAATACCTACTCACATATCCCAACTGTAGAGCAATCTACAGACTTTCTAACTATCCCCAAATAAGCACCTACTCCAGTTGTGAGAGGTTTGTTTCCAGAATCGTTTGAGAAAACTGAACATGTGATACCTCCTTTGGAGGTAGCACCACAAGGAATAACAACATAATCAGAGGCAGCCCATGAAGAAGTAACAATAGAACCAGTGTCCACCAGTGACAGAGTTCAGGATGTAGCATCATCTGAAGGATTAGAAACCTCATCTATATTGCCCATGCCAAGTGATTCAGCAGAGTCTACATCCATGGATGACCTAACAAAACCACCATCTATCCCAACTCACAGGCAATCCATTAGGACAAAAAATTCACGAGTTTGGATGCAAGATTACGTTGGGAAGGGCCCTAAATTCTCACATTATGCTTATCCTATATCCAACTACCTATAATAAAACAAAGACTATGTCTTAGAATTCTCAGTCCTTATATAACCACAGACTTTCAGAGAAGTAGCCTAGGATCCTAAGTGGATAGAGGCTATGCAACAAGAAATTCATGTTTGGAGGAAACAAAAACATGGGAAGTGGTAGACCTACCACCAGGGAAAAACTCTATTGGTTCTAAACGGGTCTACAAGATCAAGTACAAGGCTAATAGAGAAGTTTATAGGTTCAAAGCTCGAAGAATGGCTAAGGGATACAACCAACGAGAAGGCCTAGGCTACAATGAAACTTTCTTTCTGGTCACTGTGAGATTAGTCATTGCCTTAGCTGCTTCTAGAGATAGGGTTTTTTACCAAATGAATGTGTTTAATGCATTCTTACAGGGAGAATTGTCACACATGGCCTACCACAAGGTTTTCAAAGATAGAGGCAGAAGGCGTGTAGATTGTTGAAGTCTCTATATGGCCTTAAACAGGCATCCATGCAGTGGAATTTAAAACTTATAGAAGCTTTATTAAAGGTTGGGTTCAGTCAAAGTGTATTTGATTATTCCATTTTCACTAAGAAGTTCAGGTGTAACATTGTTGTGATATTAATCTATGTTGATGATCGGCTTCTTACTGGTAGCAGCAAAGTTCTTATTGATGAGGCAAAGGCTATTTTACATCAAGAGTTCAAAGTGAAAGACTCGGGAAAATTAAGATACTTTCCTGGAATTGAAGTTATGAGATCCAAGCACATTCTCCTTAATCAGAGGAAATACACTCTTGAGCTCATTTCTGAATTGGGCCTCAGTGCAGCCAAGTCTATTGTCACACCTCCCGAGATTAATAAGAGACTGACTTCTATAGAGTTTGACAAAGTTGTAAGGCTTCAAAACTCAGATCCCTTGGTGGATGTCACCAGCTATCAAAAGCTAATTTGGGAATTGTTGTATCTTACAGTCACATGACTTGATATTTGTTATGTAGTTCAAAGCCTCAGTCAATTCATGTAGGCTCCAAAGAAGTCTCACTTGGATGCAACTACTAGGGTTTCCAGGTATCTTAAGAATGCATCTGGCCTAGGTGTTCTACTGAAGAGGTAATCTGCACAGTCTCTACTTGGGTTCTGCGATTCAGATTGGGGTGCCTACCTTGTTACTAAAAGGTCAGTTAGTGGTTATTTGATCAAGTTTGGCATCTCTCTTATCTCTTGGAAGTAAAAAATTAACATATTATTTCCAGAAGTAGTGCAGAGGCAGAGTACAAGAGTATGGCCTAAGAAACCACATAAATCACTTGGTTGCTAGGCTTGTTTACTGGGCTTGGAGTTATCATTCAGTAGCTAGTTACCTTATGATGTGATAAACTGCCATGCAGATTGCTGCAAATCCCATTTTCCATAAACGCACCAAATATCGAAACCGATTTCCACTTCATTTGTGAGAAGATAAAGCAGGGGTTACTGGCTACTCAGTATGTTCGTACTTCACAAAGGTGTTGACTGCTACGCAACACAATTTTCTGTTAAGCAAGCTGGTTGTGCTGAATATCCTTCACCCTCCAACATGAGGGGGGGTATCGTAATAATGTAGTTAGTTAATGGTTACTTAGTTGAGGAGCTTATTTCTACACAGTAGAAGTTAGAGGACCTTCTCATTATTTAGGAAGTAGTGTTAGTTGTATATAAACAATGTATAGTCGGTTAATCAGTTATGAGAAAATATTTTCTTTCCCAGCAGACCTTCTTCTCGATTCTTCTTCTCCAAGTCTCTCTCGAGATATTCTAACATTTTTGTCTAGTCAACCTTTTAAGATCTAATCTAGTCTCCATTAATGTTTACTGTTGTTGTGTCCACTGCTCTCCTCATGGGTTCTTTTCTAATTTCAAGGATGGTAAGTGGGAAATTGGAAATTAGGAATTGGAAAAGAATGTTTGCACTTGTGACAGTCAGTATGTTAAATGAAAAAGAGGAATGAATAAACTTATTTGCTTACATTAATTAAACTTTACAATATTGGTATATACAATCTTCCTACCTTAATTTGCAGGAAATTTCTTCTATTTATTATAGGGTATGGAGTTATCTTTTTATGCGATATGATATTATAAAAATTATTTTACAATAGTGTATACAAATTAAACTCAATAGAACAATGTAAAAGTCTTATTTTTGAAAAACAACACTACTTTCTGCTCTTTTTCCACTACTGATAATAACAATCTTTTCAGGTTGTGGAAGATGTAACGACCCGGTTCGTCGTTACGCAGGATACGCATCTATTCCTTTATTTCTGTCTTGTAGTAGCTAGGTTAGACTGTTCATGAAGTGTTGGGGTTGGTTGGTTCGGGTTCGGAATGAAAATAGAGTGGATTGAGACACTTAGTCTCTAATAAGAGCTTTAGAGTTGGGAAAGTCAACCCAGAGTTGACTTATTGGTAAACGACCTCGAAATGCGGATTTTATGGTTCGGATAGCTTCGTTAGGTGATTTGGGACTTAGGAGTGTGTTCAGAATATTTTAAGGGTGCCCGGTGTAGAATTAGGCTTGAATTGACGAAGTTAGTATTTTGGCAACTTCCGGTTGATAGGCGAGATTTTTATCCGAGGGTCGGAATGGGATTCCGAGAGTTGCTGCAGCTTTGTTAGGTCATTTTGGACTTGCCCGCAAAATTTCAGGTCATTTGGAGATGGTTTGGTTGGGATTTTGATCAAATGCGTGTTTCGGAAGTTTTTGGAAATCATAGGCTTGAATTGGATGAGAATTTATGGTTTTGATGTTGTTTTGGTGTTTTAATGGCTCGACAAAGTTTGAATAACCATGTTTGATATGTTGGTACGTTTTGTTGGGGTCCCAAGGAGCTCGGGTTTGATTTTGGGCGTTAAACGGAGAAGTTGGAACTTGAAATGCAGCTAAAGCTGTTGTTGCTGGTGCGACTGCACCTGCGATGCTTGGGCCGCAGGTGCGGATATTGCAGGCGCGGAAAACATGGCGCAGGTGCGAGGTTTGGTCGCTAGGGCGGAAGGAACATCGCACCTGCGAGGTCGCAGGTGCGAGAGATGGGGTCGCAGGCGCGGGCTCTGGGTGTTAAGTGAAGGACCGCTGGTGCGGTCAATGTGTCGCCCCTGCGGGCCTACTGTTGCGATAATGAGGTCGCAAGTGCGAAGGAGGTCGCAAGGGCGGATGGATGTCCGCACCTGCGATGTCGTAGGCGCGGGAAAAGGATAGCGGGTGCGGAAGCTGGGCAACTTAAGTGGGTTTCGTAGGTGCGGTTGAAAGGTCGCACCTGCGGAGTCGCAGGTGCGAGAAAAACAGCGCTGTTGCAGAAATGCCTGGGCAGAACTATAAAAGGCAGCCTTCGCGAAATTTGTCTTCTTTCACCATTTTTACACACGGGTTAGAGGTTTTGAAGGGATTTTGAAGAGGGATTTCGTTGTTTCTTCAAGGAGGTAAGTTTCTTGGACTCAAAACTCGTTATATTGTGCATTAAGAACGATTTTAGGTTGAAATCTTTGGTAAAAATAGTAGAAAAATGGTGGTTAGGGCTTGGATTTAAGAGAAGAAGAATGGGGGAATTGGAGGACCATTTGAGGCCGATTTTCGTGTTCTTGGTATGGTTAGACTCGGGAAAGGACAAAGAACCTAGTGTTGTGAAATTTTTTTACTTTCGAGACGTGGGCCCGAGGGCCGGGTTTTGACCGAATTTGGGATTTTTGGTATTTCTGCTAAATTTTGATTTGGGGATTGTTCCTTAGCACATTGTGACACTATGTAATTGATTATTGA